>JABXWE010048326.1:0-13769 GCA_014611495.1 Limonius californicus
TCTCGCCGACCTCAGCCAGGTTTGAACCCGCGTCCCTCGGATCTATAGGCAAACGCGCTAACCACTAGACCACCGAGGCCGGCGTGAGATAGATTGACTTGTAGCGTTGATTGAAGTATTAGGTTAGGTTACTATTAATACTTCAATCAACGCTTGTAGACGAAATAACATTTAAGACATTGAATTGTTATAGTGCTCTAGTACATTTTACAGAATTCCACTTCGGAAATAAATTTAATAGTGTGGTTGTCTGAGTTTTATTTTCTATCGCTTTGACTTTTTGCTATTTTGATATTCCCATCCTCCCAACTTTCTTTTCCACGAGCTGTAAGATATGTTGGCTATATGCCAGGGAGATAGGTTGGCAACAAGTGAGCGACAGCAGGTAAAGTGACGTCAGTCCCCGGCTGAACGCTCATGCAGTGAGGACTCGACCGCATGTATGTTGTATAATGAACATTGAATAAAGTCAACATAAAAACAGGCGTGTGTGCATTCTTTACAGAGTTAAAAGAAATAATTTTTGATATTAAAAGCAAAAGGAACCCTGGCGAAATTTCTGTGGAATTCCTTAAGCAATCATTTGAATTCATTGGCGAGCCATTGCTGCATCTTGTTAATTCGTCCCTGCTTGAAGGGTTAGTACCAAGTCACTTAAAAATTTCGAAGATTATACCAATACAAAAAGTAAAAAGCACAGTTAAATGTAAGGAATTTAGGCCCATTAATATGCTTCCGCAGTAGAAAAATCTTAGAAGTGCGGGTTTACAAACAATTAAAAGATTACCTTCAGGACAAACAATTAATAGTTAAGGATCAATCTGGTTTTATACAAAACTGTGAAACTGCAATACAGCTGGCTTATTGTACATCCTAACTAAGAATTTTGCCTATCTGGGGTAATTCCAACTCCAGTAGTGATTTTTAACGTGTTACACATCGCAGTGGCACGGGACCTACGGCTTTACTTCTTATTCGACAGAAGGCGCATTTTCAGATTTTTCCCCACTAGAAAAATCTCGCCGACCTTGGCCAGGTCTGATCCCGCGTCCCTCGGATCTAAAGGCAAATGCGCTAACCACTGGACCACCGAGGCCGGTCTTGCTTGGCATATAAGTCACGCAAGAAAATATTAGGCCAAGAGGCGATAGCCGAGTGGAATAATTTCTTGAGTGACTTATATGCAAGTAAGACACATGTGTAATATAGTATTTTATCCAACACACAAATTCTATTCGCAAAATAAGGATTTGAAAATTTGACAGTTTAATTAAATTATTTTGACACTTTCTACTAAAGCTGGAAATGAAATCCTATGAGAAGGCAATGGTTGCTAAGCTTTTTTGTTTGATGCTAATGTAAGTTTATTTACTTTTTTCAGTCACGAATTAAACAGTCTGTGCTTTCCGATTTGTAATGGAGAAAATTCGGGAAGAAGCTGCTAAAGCGTCTTCGAAGATTGTTCCTCAGAAATCAAAAAGTGCGTACGACAAAGAATTTAATGAATTCAGTGCCTGGTGTAGTGAGAAAAAAGTCGACAATGTGTTGGAAGAAAACGTTTTTCTAGCGTACTTCCTTAATGTTTCTCAAGGAGCCGCTCCTTCTTCAATGTGGGCCAAGTATTCGATGCTTAAATCTGCACTAAAGCAATATAAAAGGATCGATATATCAAAGTATACCCAACTTACTGCATTCTTGAAAAGTGTATCAAAAGGTTATAAACCCAAGAAATCTAAAATTTTGGAGAGGGAGCACATAGAAATTTTTTTGAAAAACGCACCTATCAAGGAATATTTGCTGGCGAAGGTATAAGGTTTCATGGTTTAATATCAGTATAACTAATTTTTATTATTGTTTGCAGGTGGCATTATTTATTGGAATTTCTGGAGCTTGTCGTTGTGACGAGACGCTCTTCTGCCACACTTTTGGCTAATGCAGGCGGCGGCATTATAAAAGTCAAACAACTAGGAGGCTGGAAGTCGACTTCAATTGCAGAAGAATATATAAAAGAATCCGTTTCCTCTAAAACAGACCTCGCGAAGAAAATTCAAGGTAGCAGCTCCACTTCAACAGAACCAAATATCGAACCATCCGAATGTATGCGATCTTTGCAACCTGGAAGTGAGTCTACGTTTGTTGGTACTACTTCCGATTCGAATAAGCTTTCCACCGTTGTAAATATGTCGAGAGATGAATCAAATAATTGTTTAGCGTTCACTATTAATATTAATATTAGTGTTAAATAAGAGTTAACAATAAATAATAGTTTGACCTTGAAATGCGCCTTCAATAAATAGTAGTGAGTTAGACTTGTAACTCTCTAGTGAGTTAGAATTATAATCAACTAGTGGGTTATAAATAACGTGACCATTTATTTTTTTCCTCAAAACGGGACATCTACAAATTTTTAGGTAATAGTTTAGGGAGGCTGAAAATTCAGGTCTGAATATCATTTAGTTATTTTCTTTAACTTATCACATGGGCTTATTGCACGGAAAAAAACAAAGCGTTCGGAATGTGCGTATGTGAGCACTTCAGAATCGGCATTCTTGATTTTGTCTTTGTTCCAGTCGCTTCGACCGAAAACAATACATATTAGATGTGCTTGTTTGTTTGTTTTCGACCTATTTCTGCTACTATGGCTAATCACCGACGCCAGAGAGCGATACTACCACACCTAGACGTATGTTAAATTTAAGTTAAATAAAAAAATGCATATTATTCATAATTTCTATTTATTAATGAAAACACAAAAAAAAAACTCTTGAAAATAAATCATTTATTTGGTCTTATATTTTTTTGAAAAACAAATTTGCTGAAGTATAATTGGCGTTGATTTTAAATACGAATTAAATTGTTGGCACGATTTCTGAAAATTTACTTTCGTAAGTAATATGGCTTTGAGAACTGGGACTTTCAGTTGTGTTTTTTCGCGGGAAAAGACCCTTTCTACGAGTGCATGAGTACCGGGCAGACAAAACATATTCAAGAATTATAAGAAAGTTCGTATGTTTCAAATTATTGGTGTGAAAGTGTTTGAACAATTCCACCCAACGATTTTCGGTTGAAACATTCCCAGTGTTTCATTCTGTCAGTTTTTGTACTGTAATGTATTTGGAAAGAAGTGAATACTCATCAAATACTCTGTGTCTTGTTTAAAATCAATAATTCCTTTTGCAATCAATTCATCCATTAAACTTTGAATTTTTTCCCACCTAGGTATTTTGGTTAAATTCGCCCATTCAAATATTTTTAATTCTTCAAAGAGCACAGTCCACTGCTCCAAATATTCTTTGCTTATTTTATAGAATTCAGCAGCTGTAGTTTTCATATATTCTTCGTCAACACCACTGTAGCCACTTTCTTGCAATTAGAGCGAAAACTGTGGTTCTCTTGCACCTTGTGGTAAGCCCAGACACCTTCCGCCGTAGCAATTTCCAGATCTTTCGAAGTTGGTAAAGCCGTTTTCTTAAAAAAATTAATCAATGAAAAACTTGTAGCGGCAGCAAGATCGGAATTTTTATGTTTTTCTGATCTTAAATGCTGGTTAATATC
Organism: Limonius californicus; assembly: GCA_014611495.1. Taxonomy (NCBI): domain Eukaryota; kingdom Metazoa; phylum Arthropoda; class Insecta; order Coleoptera; family Elateridae; genus Limonius; species Limonius californicus. The sequence continues at coordinate 3,556 of JABXWE010048326.1, forward strand.
GCTGGCACCTCCATGGGCTATGTTAAATTCTGCACGACACTTTTCACATCTGACGTCAGGTGGAGTAGTTCTTTGCTTTATAAACGGGTACTTAGTCTGCAGATGAACATTAAAAGTACACTTGCTATTAGGCATTGTTAAAATAAAGGGTTCATATAGAAGAAACTTAAATTAACTACAATAACGCACGTCGATAAAAAAAGAATAATCAATCAATAAGAAAGATGCTGTCTTGTACGTCAGGTTTGGGCATGTGTACTCGGATCCGAGGAGCGCGCGGACTACTTACAATGTGTGAGTTTAATTGGCATGCCGGTGATTTTAGATTTTTAGCGCTTTTTTTCAAAGTTGTTACCGTGGGTTGCTCTCTTTCTAAAAACGGGACATTTCGGCGTCCCGAAGCTGTGCTTGGGGACAACGGGACAGGCTACCTAAAAACGGGACGGTCCCGTAGAAAACGGGACGTATGGTCACTTTAGTTATAAACCACATTACTTGTTCGAAATCACCATAGTTATATCGCTTTTATACGTGTGTGTTGGATAAACAATTTAATTGAAACAAAAATGAAAAGAAAAGCGACTTTTGTTAAACGTTCTAAAATATGTCAGTATAAAGTAGGCGATAAGGTATTATTAGAAAATGAAAATAAAAATAGTAAATTAGATTAATTATTTAAGGGTCCTTATAGTATTAGTCAGATTAAGGATAACAACGTTGTTTTAGATATTAATAATAAATTAGTGGAAGTACATAAGAATAGAGTAAAACATTTTGTTAATAATAATTAAGTATATTTTAATATTTTTATTTAGTACTGAAGCAGTAGAAAAAATTTTTTTTTATTAAAAATTTCTGGCGGTTAGTTGGCGGTTTCTGGCGGGGGAGGTGTGTTGGACTTCTGTGTATAGATTTGTACCTATTAGAAGTTATTGAACTTTTGCTAATAGCTTGCAGTAATTGCACATAAAGCCAACTCAGCTTTCCTATAGTTGGTGTGTAAGCATATAGTTAAGTCATTGCACTATTAGTATAAATAGCAAGTAAGGTAATTTTATAAAAGATATGTATGTGCAAAAACGAGGATTCGATTGCGAGCGTTCCTATAAGGAACATCACTTCTGAATAACCAATAAACACCTAATGTTTATCGATGTGTGTTTAATTTGGTTACTACACCGATACCGCAGAGCTATTTACATCCATGTAACCATCATTACATTTTGTGGTTGATAATTCAAATTTTGAGTTGCACATATTGCAGGTGAAATGTAGTGTTGATCTCAGTCCTCGTCGTTCTTCTCTAGTTACGTTTAAATTGTTTGATGTGCAACCAAATTCTATTCCGTGAGAACTAATATCTTTTAGTGCAGTTAGAAAATGTTGCAAATCTATAACTCTGTTTTCCAACAATGTTTCCGACTTTTCGATGGTAGGTTTAGCACTTACATCAACAACAAGTGATTTTACTTCGCTTGATGTAATTGCAATTGCTTGTGCATTAGTTGTAGGGTCCAACTAAAATAAAACATATCTAAATGTAACACAATGGCATTTTTCTAAAAACGGAGAGCTTGTCCTTTTTGACTTTTTGTTTAAAGATTTTTATTCTTTAAGCAAGAATACCCAAAATGGTACTCTTGTTGCAAGTCACGGAGATTGAAAACGGTTTAGTATTGTAACAAAAAAACAACAAAAGAAGGTTTAATATGATTTTTACTATTTCAATACATACTTACAGAGACGGAAGTGTCTGTGGTACTATTTTTTACTAAACTGTTTTTATACTGTTCAGCTTCTGATAATTGGTGCGTTCCCACATAGGTGAGTGAATCCACGGGGTTTTGAAAATTTTGACCGCTATTGGTTGTAATAGTAGAGTTACTGATTGGAGTTAGCTACAAAAAAGAGCAATGTATCGCTTGAGAATTTAAAAATACTAATGGTTTTAGAAATGTTTTTATTATACACAATCACTTACCGTTTTCTGCCATCTTAACTTTAAGTTATTAATACTTGGTTTACCGCGTTTATTGCGTTTTGTAGCAACCCGTTTTACTATCCGAATTTTGTTGTCGTTCATTGTACTCCCTTTGCATCCAGTAACACCGACATTGTTAATACCGCCTAGAATAGAGGATAAACGTGGTAGAGCTTTGACGGAAGTATATTTATGTGAACCATATGTTTTCTTGGACGCTAACAGCCTTAAATTCTGAAGCTAGTTGCATCTTGCTTGACCATTTACTTGTTCGTAATAACATTTGGAGCGAACGAAAAGACAATGTTTTGTTTTCGACATAAGTATAATTAGCCACACATCTTCGACGTAAACAATTTACAACAAGCAAGCTGTATCTTTCGTAGTAATTTTAACTAATCAGAATGAGAAAGGGCGGAGTAGCAGATTTAACAGTTTCACCACCAAAACGAGTGCGTTGCTATATACAATGCATTTCCGACACAGTTTACGTGCCACGCTGGACGGTTTATTTACTGGCGAAAAAAAACGAAATTTTAGATATACGTTCTTAAAAGTATAAATATGGTTTGTGCCGGATGAAATCTGAATTAGTATTATATTAACGATCATCGGAAAAACGAGATGAAAAAATTTATCTGGTACAAATCAAGTTTGAAATGTCTGCTTTCATATGGTGAAAAGATATCTCAAATATATTTAAAATTGTAGGCTGTGTCGTGGCACAGCGAAACGTCTGTTTGCGCGTTCAAAAATTAGGTATTGCTCCCTGTTAACCTTGTAGTGGAACTTCTCTTCTCTGTTCGACGGGTTAGGCTAGTTTCCTGCCCGGCATACATGCAAAGAGGGCTCATAGAACCTACTCCATTGTAGGTAATTAACAGGCCATTGGCCTATACACAGAAGAAGAAGAAGAACGACCTTTAAAAAATTTGTTTTCCCCGTAAGTGAAAAACTTGTGATGAAGAAGTGTTCTTTGTAACTTCTTCATCTTCTGCTCCATTTATGGCGTCTTTTAATTTGGAATAATTTCGTGATTTGATAACTGTACGCAATTCATGGTTACGTAAACCGTTTACAAATGAGTTTATTGCAATATTTTCATTTGCACTCTTCAAAATTTTAACTGTTTCGATATATCCACCAGATTGTGCTAATGTTAAATTGACCAGTAGTTATTCAATCGATTTGCCAAATTCATCAATAGATTATTCATTTTGGTGCGCATCATGTAATTGAACTGATAACACCGTAAGAGAACTTTTGACTAGCAAGTTATTCTTCATATCTTTAATCAAGTCTTTATTATTCGCATATTGTGCTTCTAAACGTAATTTAGCATTCTGTGAGAGTTTAGTTTTCAAAACCAATTTTAAAATAATTTTCCCGTCACTTTCTAAAAGACTATCGTATAATTCAATAGCATCAATTAATTGTTTAACAGAATCCTCTGTATTGTCTAGAGAAGGCAATAAGCTAGATATATGTATAGTTTTTAAGTCAAATTTTTCACCCATCTTTCCTATTTTAACTGTATTTTCCATGTCACATATGTTTTTTATCCTATCGCCTAACGTTTTACGAATATCAGCAATAATTCGTTTTGTTGATTCAACATAACCTATTACTTCCTTGATTTCTGTTTCGTTATTAGCTACAGAATTATACCCAATTCTTTCTTAAACTGTCATGCTCATTTTCTACACTGTCTAATTCTACAAGCTTACTATTATTAGCATTTAAATCTACCCTTTTTTGTTGATTATCTTTAGTTAAATTCCTGTAAAATCTCTAGCGTCTTCATAAATATCCCTAAATGAATCGACTTTACTCATTTGCAAAAATAACTTCACTTAAGTTGTCTGAAAACTTATTTCTTTCTTATTTTAAATCCCAATAATTCTAAATTTACCATGAAGTAAGTATTTCGCTGAAGGACAATCCTTGAATTTTCTCGATGGCATTAAATGATTTGCCGTTATTTCCGGTCTGCGCTATATAATTACCTCTTCTTTTGATTGGCTAGATCCCATTTTATTAAATCTTAATTTCCCGAAATGGCAGGACCACGACTGGCAGGATCGCCATTTACCATTCTTTCTTAACATTATATTGGAAAGGGTATTAATTATTATAAACACTTCGTAAACTTTAACTATATATTAAAACATAACATTACAAGCGCTCACTCTACGCTACTCTACGATTCATTAACTACACTACTCTACGATGCACTCATACTTAAAAACAGAACACCAACATGCTGAGTTGGAACTCCGTGTATTCCATACTGTGGGCAGCCGCACTGGAGTTCCAACCCAACCAATGAACATTAGGCAATCTCGCTATCCAGTACAAAATTATGTACGTATAGTGGGTTGCGTCAACCACTTTTAAGGAGGGAAAACTTAGCTAGTCCACCCTGTATATTATTCTTTACCGTTTTAGTCTACAATCCCAAATATTTAAACCTCGCTTACATTCCTATATCCGCATATATCCTTATTGGTTTTTTACTTTGTTTTTAATGTTGATTGAGCAACAAGAAGTTTCTTTTAGAACAATTATTTCACACACAGAAAAATACAACGAGGACTCTTTTTGTGGAGGAGAGGAGAAGTAGAAAGCAATGTTGCTGCACTATACAGGTAAGGAAGTGCGTGACATATTCCTAACCCTCCCAGGAACTCCGAACTCCACTGAATCCCCCACTCGTAACGTAAATTAAATAAACGTGTTCATATTAAAGTAAACAGGGAAAACGAGATTATTGATAATTTTTTACAGAACTGCCAATATTATCGAAAACTTGCAACTTCACCAGTGCAAATGAAGCAATCAAGGCGAGATACACCGAACTCAGAAAATACGGTCTAACCGAACAAAAATGCCTATCAAAAGAGAGATTATCAGTCACAGGCAAGATGTAAGAACTGTGGTGGAAACTGGTATTCAGATGGAAGACAAAGTTGTCAGAATGTCTAACCAAGAATGCATTTAAACTAACCCCAAAAACAACAAGAGTCTAGCAGTGACCATTCAGAAACATCATTCCAGATTATAGCAGTCCAAAGGGTAAACAAAGTTGACATTCCAGTAACACAAATTAATCTAGATTGACTCGGGATCTTCTATTGACCTAATAATTAGTATTGAGATCTACAAACACTTAACAAAGCAACTTGAAGTGGTAGGAAAACTCAAGGATAAATTTTTACAAAACAAATGCAAGACAGAAGCAGCAGTGGCGGCTCGCCAAGTGAAGTAGGTGATGTGCCTCTTCACTTAAAATTTTCATACAATTGCGAATATTTATTTAAATTACATAACAATTTATTATTTATCGGCATTAGACCTATTAGGAGTAGTTTATTTACGACATATACAGAGTGTCCCAAAACTCCTGGGACATAGAGCTACCACGTATTCTAGAGCTCAAAAGAAGTCGATTGGACCCAACTTTGCCATACACCAAAATGTACCGTTTGCCCGTGAGAGGAGTTCAAAGTTTACTTAAAAAATCACATTTTTGTATGCTGTTCAGAAACGTGTTAACCAATTTTAATGAAATTTGGTACCTGGGTACTTCAAAGGAAGCCACTACTTTCAGTAACGAAAGAAACCCAAAGAAAATTGGAGAAGGTTTAAAACCACCCCCACCCCCTGATAAATTTGTTCAGAATTTTTTTAAGGATGATGATACGATTCTATGTTTTTTTTTTAAGGTGAAGACTTATTCATTAGCTTCTTTTTTTGACTCTTGTAAAAACTCGTATAGTCTCGAAGAAAAAAATGTTTACTTAATGACATTAGAAGAAAATGCAGAATTTTGTTTTATGAAGTACTGGATCACATTGTAATGAAAATGGGAGTAAGGTTTCGAGACTGCGATAAGTTACAATTCATGTCTTTGGCTGATACTACGAAACCGGAAATTGGAACAATATGATTCGTGTTTTCCGTCTAAAGCATTTGAAAGTTTAGGTCAATTTTATGGCAAAATGTTTACAACAAGTCAGAGTCTTGAAAGCCATTTAAATCTTCTATATGACAATGAAAGTTACCACAATCTAGAGACCCAAGAATTACTAGAAAATCGCAATGAGAACGAAGAAATTTTTAGCGAAGCCTACAAATTGTTTTGTCTTATATTAACTATTCCGTCGACAAGTGCATCGGGGGAAAGAAGTTTTTCTTGCTTTAAACGAATAAAAACATATTTATGAAATGCAGTATCCCAAGATAGGCTTTCTTCTTTGGCAAATATTTCAATTCAAAAAGAACTCTTATTAGAATTAATAAAGATCAACCATTTTACGAAGACATAATAAATAACTTTTCTGCATTAAAAGACAGAAGGATAGACTTGGTCTACAAAAACTAGGTAAGTTGACATTGAATTATATTTTTTCTATTTGTTATTATTAGGGTTATTATAATAGCACTTCACCTATTTTTTCACCAGCGAGCCGTCACTGGGAAGCAGATATATATATACAGTCCGGGAAAACGGAGAGGCATTACTCAGTTATAAGACATCAGTAAAACTGAATCTCGTATATGTTTCTTTGAACAACAAAAGAGTCCCAGAAGTTAGCTTAAGCGAATACCCAAATGTCGGAGTCACATAAAATCTCAAAGATGTGAAAGTTGCCCTACACATCGATGAAACAGTACCACCCGTAGCCAACAAGAACCGGAGGATTCCTGTACATTTAAGAAAAGCTGTTGAAACAGAACTAGCACATCTTGAACAACGAGATATCGGAAAGGCAACAGGACCTACACCATAGGTGTCCCCCGTATTCCTAGCTCCAAGAGGAAGCAATTCCAATCAGATCAGTTGCCAAGCTGTCAAACGAGAACGACATTCAACATGAAGAAACATCCAATCTCTTAAAGAAACAATTAAGCAATGCCAAGAAGCCAGCTTACTTTGATACTAACAATTATACACACCTACATGTTGATAGAGGAGCAGCAGGACTCGGGACAATCGTATCACAAGAATCTAACAATAAAATCGAAATCATGGCGTATGCAAGCCATACACTGACACAAGTAGAACAACGGTGCTTGGACGGCAAACAGCTCCTCACTCAGACAGTATATTAAAATCCTGTTTTTGCCTGGACAATAGGTACAGGATATTAAGGCATTTTAAAATTCTACTTTAGTACTGATCACATTGATATATGTAGAACTATATTGGGTAATTTTTCATTATTTTCTCGCTAGAGGGAGTTAATTACCAGTTTTCTATTTCAAATGCTTGTAATGGCCAAACTGTTTGAGATATTGATATCGGGTTTTCACAGAAAGAAAGGTTTTTTGGTGCAAATTCCACCTGCGCAAAGTAAAATTGTATGATTCGTTGATTTTTGCGAAATTTTACACAACTCTTTTTTAAAGCAACGCCCGATATATTTTGAACTAGGTGGAGGAAGAGTGTCAAAAGCTTTTTATAATACTAAGTTTTAATGGGGGAATGGCAATAAGAAGAAAAGTTAGAGCGCCTTAAAGTTTTTATTTTTATTGAACTGATTTTAATATGTAACCATTAAAATAGCATTTGCTCTAATTATGGTACGCATCGTATTCTCTGTTGAAACTCTTTCGCGAATAGAACATTTTTAGAAAACTCTGAAAGTATGCCATATTTTATGCTAAATTTTTATACTAAAATATTGTATTCTCCCACTGGACATACTTTTATAAACTGTAAAATTTTACATGCAAGTTACATCGGCTTATGCCGACGTGTTGTTTTGTGCCGATTCTGCGGTATGTTTAAAAATCGGGAAGTTTTTTTATATTTATCTTCTTGCCATAACGAAATTTTATACAAGTTAATAAAAAAGAAAACTTAAAATTGAAACGGATGTAGTTGTATCTGCAATTGTAAATGCAATTAAACATTAAACATTAAAATGTACGACAAGAATAACAACCACAAAAAGCAACTTGGCAACGTTAAAGAACAGCAAAGCTTTAGAACCGGAAGATCATATTTAGACGATATATTTACAATTACAAATAAATTACTGAAAAATGGTTGGAGAATAATAAACCTGCCTTGTCGACCTGAAGAAGGGCTTCGACGAAGGTCAGCTGAACGATGTACTGGATGTATTACTAGAAAGACAAATTCCCTCCCTTTTAGTAGGAACAATTCTGAATGTTCTGGTTCTATGTACAATTTAATTGACTATGATGACCTATGAAGCAGACACAGCAAAAACAAAACGACTGATGGAAGTAACAGGGATGCAAACATTACGAAAGATTGTGGGAAAAATAGGCTTGATAGAATAAGAAATGAAGACCAGTGGCGGCTTGTACTAAAGGGCACAAGGGCACGTGCCCACCCAACCACCAAGATAAACACAGAAAGAAATTCGCATGTAATTCAGTGCATTATTTTAATTTCATTATTTTAACGATGGTATCAAATTTTCCTTCCGCACCAAAGGCGCGGCTAACACGCTCAAAACTATGTTCCGGGGAACGCTCTGATTTGTACCTATTTAGAGGATGATTCGGTTGCCTATCGGTTATCTTCGCTATACGCGATATACCAGGCGAATGGGGCACCGAGCACATTGTTCCCGTTTGCAGTCAACGTTTGAATTTACACTTAGGAGCGCCAAAGCTAATTCGCGCAAGCGTAAAGGGGGACGCAAACCCGGCAGAACAAAAATTCTAACAGATACGCCGGAGAAGTTAGAAATCGCAGCCGCTGCTGAGAAAAAACTTCTAAAACTTAAAAGAAAAATAGTTCCTCAAACGTCCACTAGTAGTGAAGAAGAAGAACTCACCCTAAAAACGATGTGCCAAGAAAGTGATGATTGCCCAGCCGAAGACATTGAAGAATATGAAGATTCTTGGAATGAATTGGACAGACATGTTATTATTGATGATAATGTCATTGTCCAATTTCCTACGAAATCCACCATTGTAACGTGTGATTTCTGACGCGTGGTGTATATTTCGTATTCAAATAATTTTGTTCTCATTTTGGATTAATGCGCATCGATCGCACATTTCGTTTTCGGTTTTGAACAACTGGTTTGAGAGAACGCTTTCAATTCTCAACAAGTGCACACTTGAATTTTTATTTAAGGTCGTTACGACCCGGAAGTTTTCCAATTTTGTGGATTTTCAAGTTATAAGGGAAGGTTTAAACACAGTTGTGTTATATATAACTGTTCCCAAGGAGTTATCCCAATTTTTTTGTGCATTGTAGAGAGTTTTCTTTCTGCCATTTAACATCTTTTGGTAAGCTAAACTAGGTTTTTATTCCATTTGTTCTTTTGCTAAGACAGTTGAATTAATTTAGGCATTAAGTAACCGGAAGCCCGTAGAGTGAGGAAAAATCCGGATCCAGATCGCAATTATAACTACGTGGGAGATAATTTCCAGGCTAGAAATTCCAGTGCAGAGATTGTCAGCGCAGATGGGCGTACAACGAGACCAGGTGTAAAAGAAAACTCCTCAAGGTCTGTAAAATAACGTTCTTTTACGTACCTGCGTTGGGGTGATAAGGCCACGGAATTTCGAAAACTAGCAAAAACTAACAACGACAACTTAATTGCGTAGCAATAATATTAGCGAAATAAAATAAATTCTCGACAAAAACTTTTGTATTTAGTTAAATATTTTAATTGGGGAAAATTATTGTTCAAATTATAATAATTATATGTATTCTGAAAAGTGTTAAATGGTCTGCAGTTTACGAGATAAAATTTTCTGATTTAAACGTCAACAGAAAGGGAGAATTCTGCGTACCATTAAATTTTGGTTATTTAATCTAGTTATTGCGTATATGAGGCCTCAATATATAGGAATGCTAGTTAGTAAGTCGGTAATTGGTTGATATTAATTTTAGGAGTGGATTGACACTTCTTTGTTTAAAACTTGTTCTACGCATTATTGCTTTCCCTGAAAATTTTGGGCCTGTTTTGTAATTAAAAATTAAATGAGAAAAAGTACGTACTGTAGTCCGTTCAGTTATTTATTCATGAATGTGAACTTATGTACATGTATATACATAACGGGGGATTTTTTTTCTTCATATATATATATATACAGGGTGTCCTTTAAATGCCTTAAAAGCTTCAGGTAGAATTTTTCCTTTATGAATGCTTAATACATATCTTCAAAAAAAAGTAGGTATTTGGAGCTTAGTTTTCTTGTACGAGAGTGTTAAAGTTCATATCTTTAAAACAGAATT
>JABXWE010048328.1:0-20036 GCA_014611495.1 Limonius californicus
TAAAACTTCCTCAATAGAAAAAATAGTTATAAAGAACACGTTTCATAAGACCACTTGTCCGCACTCGTCCGTTGAAAAACTCGACGGGCTTCGCGTCTCGTTTTTCAAACTTGGACTCGTGCGTTAAGTAAAGGCCTTATGAAACTAGTTCTTTAATATACTATTATCGGTATCTATATATATACACATATATATGTATTTTACTTTTTAATTTCTTGTAATAATTATATAAGTACATAGTGTCAAATAATTTATATGAAACAGCTTTGTTTTATTTATAACAGCTTCTTTTTGTGTGTATTTTATAATAACCATGTGATTTGCGTGTCAATAGTTTCTTTTAATTGGACTAATTTTACTTTGTACAACCATACAGGACAATACCTGATAAAGTAATAATATTTGTATTTACATTTATAAAACACATTTAAAACAAATTGCCATGCCATATCAAAAATCCAAATTTTTATCTTCTTATGAAATAAATTTTCTAATAGGGATCTAGTTTTTAAGATACGAGGAAGTTTGTTAAATAATTCTGCACCAATATAGTGGGTATACCTTTGGGCGATTGTTTTTATCATTCTTGGTACTATAACATTCAAATTAGATGTCCTTCTAATGTACGAAAAAAGAAAAGAATGTCGGTGTTTAATATAAAAACTACAATATTGTTTACATATGATAAATTGTTTTCAGACTGAACAACTCTGATTAATTAATATAGGTAACTTGAAATAGGTAATTATTAACAGTTATTATGAACTCATCAAAGATAGATAAAATCTGTAAATAATAGGAAAAACAAATTATTTTAAAAGCAATAAGTGCAGAAAGGAATTGCTGCCCCTTTTTTGTGATTTTACTAATGCTTCTATCCGCATTTAGTTATACAGTTTTAAAGACTGACTAACACCGTAGACTAATAAATTAGTCTACGCTAATACGTATTTATCTGTTTAATAATTATAATTAGGGAGTTAGTGATTCTAACAATTACATTTGTTAAAACTGTTTTCAGATCGGATAGCACTGCGGGGGAAGAAAATTTTAATAAATCTACAATATAACGTTGAATAACCTATTTACCATTATTAAGATAACCTGTAAAGGTTTGAAAAATCAAACATAATTTTCTGCATTGTATCTGTATCTGTACGCAAATATTTCATTTTTAAAACCACAGGAAACCTAATTATTTTAAAAACAAGAAGGAAAGAAAAGGAAGATCGGTTCTTTTGGGTAATTTTACTACTCCTTTTATTTGAATTTTGTAACGTCATATACTTTTGAAGATACTGGATGATGTATGTCTAGTTGCATATTCAAAAAAATCCAAGGGCCGGTTGAGAAATTTTTCGTCACTCCTTATACGCCTTAATGACCAGAGCGCGGAAAAATATGCATTTGCATTTAATTTAGCTAACATGTAGGGCAATGATTTTCGACATGTATACGAATTAGGTTCTAGGAAATACATTTTTGAAAGTTTTAATTCGCATAATATTTCCAGATTTCAAGAATGTAGTGCATCTTTGCATATTTAATTGTTTTAAGACATACATAATGCATATAATTCAAATTTTTTAAAATATAGTCAAAAATTTTAAGTTCTGGGGTATTGAAGTTTTGTCTGGAAATTTCGTAATGCCCTCTCAACCTTTATTTTACGACTCTTGTTCTAGAAAATAAAGCAGCTTATTGAAGGGATTTTCCAAAGTAATACATTTTAACAATTCTCCAGGTAACGAACTATCTTTTACCCTTTCATCTTTGGTTTTATGACTACGGACATAACAATTATTACCTATGCATACAATTTACAAAAACCAGTAGAATGTTGTTCCCTTGCTTTCTTTTATTATTCAATTGTTGTAAATTAGTGAACAGTTTAACAGAGTTATTTGGTCTTCTGTGCATTTGTTTAAAGCTATTTGTGGTAGATTAAAAATGCCTAAAATTGGAAAATCAACTGCTGATCACTGTCGATTGTGGATAAAAAAAGACAATGAACTAGAAACGGACAGAAAAAAATTTGTTTTCTAGCGTGTTCTAAGAAGGTGAAGTTTTTTCCTGCAGTAAACTTTATTGTTTTTGTTGTCGTCTAGCTATACTGTTTTGTTATTTTTATCAAAATTCCGAATTCCATTCGTTACCCTAATTATTCTCTGACATTAAAAAAGTCTGTTTGTATTTGGCAGATACCATGCCCAAAGAAGTACCAAGTGGATTAGCAACTATCTACAGCACTTCACAAGGAAAACATTAAACGGGCTTCCTCTAAAACACAACGGTTAATTACTACTTTGTTTGCTACTGGAACACCAGATTTTGATAACATCAATGCTGATTTGTGTTACGCTTTAGTGGCTTCTAATATTCCATTAAAAAAGTTGGATAGTTTACCCTTTAAACAATATTTGTCGAAATACTGTGACAAACATATATTCCTAGCCAATCTATATCACGTAAGAAATATACTGATATTCTTCAAGAAAAGACTACGAACGAAATCAAAACTAAAATAGCAGGCAATATGTTTTGGATAGCCGTTGATGAAACTATAGACGCCAAGGGACGTTATGTTACAAATTTAATTATTGGAATATTAAAAGATACTGTTCCAGAACCGTTTCTGCACAGTGTTAAACAATCAGATAAAACAAATAATTTAACAAAAGCCGGGTTTGTAAACGGCTGCTTGTCAAATTTGTTTATACCGGAACAGATACCTACCGAAAATTTACTTTTAATGTTATCCGATGCTGCGTCGTATATGGTGAAGGCGGGTAACTCTTTAAAAATATTTATTCCTAATTTAATCTACTTGATCTGCTTAGCTCATGATATTAACAGGGTGGGGGAAACTATTCGCGAACACTATAAAACTGTAAATAGCCTGATATCAAATATGAAAAAATTGTTTATTAAAGCCCCGTTAAGGGTTCAAAGATACAAAGAACGTTTTCCAAATCTTCCATTGCCCCCAGAACCTGTTATTACCAGATGAGGTACGCAGTCATGTTTTATGCAGAACATTTTCAAGATCTTAAAAAGTTTATAACAGATTGCAGATTGTGCTGCGATGAACGAATGTAAAAAACTATTTTTGGACATACATTTTTCATGTTTTGTTCCGGTAATAAAAAATTTACAAACCATTAGTTTGCCTTTAACGGAATCGCTACATACGGTAGAAGAATTGCAAGAAAAATGTACAGCAAGCAGTACTCTCTGAAACCGGTAAAATCATAACACAAAAATTTTCTTCTGTTCTAAAATACAATCCCGGTTACGAACAAATCAAACACATATATGAAGTTCTTAATGGATCTAAAATTTCGAATGAAGCTGTAAATATTGATCCATTGCTTGTAAGCAAATTGGAATACTCGCCAATTACATCATGTGATGTTGAGCGCTCATTTTCTGCTTATAAAAATGTATTAAGCGATAGGTGCCAATCTTTCTCAATGGAGAATATGGAAAAATATTTAATTGTTTTTTGTTTCAGTCGATAATTAAAATGTAATTTAAATAATGTTTTTTTTGCGTTTTTAACTTATCTGTAGTTTATAAACCTATTCTATACTGCTATTTATTTAGGAAATAAACTATTAATGTTTAAACGTCTCTTTTGTTATATCTATATTTTTTAGGAGTGCTAATTTTTTAATATGCAATTTGTGTATATTGCATGTTTTTCATTTAAACTGCATATTAAGCAAATATTTAAGCAATATTATTGTGCATCCGCGCCCTAATGTCCACGCACCCTAACGGTCGGCGCCCTAACGGCCGGCGCCCTAACGGTCGGCGCCCTAATGTCCACGCGCCCTACCGGTCCGCGCCCTAACGTCCACGCGCCCTAACGGCGGCGCCCTAACGGCCGCGCCCTAACGGCCGCGCCCTAACGGCCGCGCCCTAATGTCCGGCTCCGGAAGTAGACAGGCGGAAAGGGAGGAATGGCGAGAAAAGAAGAAAGGGGAAGAAAAAGGGAAGGGAGTTGAAGGAAAGAGAGGAGGATGAAGAAAAGGGTAGAAATGGGTGGGAAATAGGGAAAGTAAGAAGGGGAATGGAAAAAGGAAACAAGAGAAGGGGATGAAGAAAGGGAAAGGCAGGGGTTGAAAGAAGTAAAAGGAGACTGGAGAAGGGGTGAGAGAACGGAGAAGCAGGAGGGAGAACGAAGAAAGGGATGGGAGAAAAGGGTCTGTTGTAAATTATAAGAGCAGGTACTTGTAGGTACAGAGGGTACATAAACGTTTTCGCCTTATAAGCGGTCGATTTTGAGGTGTGGGTGTTCCTACGACAGACCCGATTGGCGGTAACGGGCCGCCTAGCTCGGTAATATACAAATCCGCCTCGGGACTACTTAAGAACTAGACAGTATATTTATTACGCCTAACAAGGGACTTACATTAACTATCTCAGGACTAGCTCGGTACTGCATGGAAGTATCTCCGGAGTACATAGAAATACTTCGGGGCTATCTCGGTAGTATCCCGAATTACTTTATTACCTAAGAATCTACACTGGCCTACCACGGAGCCAGATGGGATTACCTGAAAACTACACGGTATAAAAAAAGGCGATACCTGATATTTGGCGCCGCCGTTTTAGCCCCAGGACGGTTTTGGCGCACAATTCCCGGTTGAGAACCAACCGCAATATACTACATTGTAATGAAAACTTTTATAGGTCGTCTTGTATTGCTCTGGATCGTATCTGAATATCCTCTCTAGAGCAGTGCATCCCAACCTTTTCTATAACACGGCATATTTACGAGAGGCCAGCATTTATATGGCACATCATGTTTCTTTAAATTGGAGTTCTTCTTTGCCTTTCATCACCAAATGCAAGTGAAATGCATAGCAACAATATCTGGCACTTGGTGAGGTAAGAGGGAATACGCCCAAAGCTATACCTGATATATTTCTAACATGCGCATCAAGCATTACATGTATCAATTGTTACGTTTTATATAGTTTGTATCAATTTAAATTCATGTTTGTGACTGTTTGAAATTTGTTAGGATTATTATTATTTCCATTATATAGGAGAAGTATTCAAATTTAAACAAGAATTTATTTATAGAAGATGGTATTACAACGATGAACAATGTGAAACTTTGATACCAAAGTTTATTAGGCTCAAGTGCATAATCGCATAACGGTCTCGGTTACGTACTCAAAAACCCCATTGATGCGTAGCTTACTACCTGGTGTCGCAGCAACGGTGTCTTGCGGTATACATTGCAGGCATGCTAACCGGTGAAACACCCCACCCTATACCATAAACTCCTTTCCACCTACTGGCATGGGGTGGGCCTGGCGTAATTCAGGAGTGACCCTCGAGTCAGCTCCATGTTAGATGATGATGACGATGATGAAAGATGGTATTACAACGATGAAAAGTATATTCCTTTTCGATGTCTTCCTGCCTAGCGATCTATTGGCGGCACCGATCTGGAAGCTTTTTAATACTTTCCCGGAAGAAGATTGCGGGTTGCATGCATACCCACGCCACACCACAGGTCAGTTGATACAATTGAACCCAAAACTTCGCTTCGAAGCAATTTGCATACGATTTAGCTTTTGTTCTTGGGTAAACAAGCGCAGTATCCACTTGGCACTCACGTTACAAAAGTTTAACTTATTTTTTTATGTTGCTTTTAACATCCCCGCCACATTAATTTAAGAATTTAAGAAATTGGATTATCATGCGCTGTTCCACGTTACAATGAACAAAATATCCGACAACATAGTTGTAACTGTCAAAATAATACTACAAAGTACAAAGAAACAATTGACACGGATATGCTCAAAACAGTCACGGCCAACCTTCAATTACTTTTTTCTGGAAGTATCTTCAGACGGTATTTACTTTGAACATTTCTGTTCAAATTTGAAAGCTCCTCGTATTGACAATTTTTTTGCGGCACGCGTATAGTCTCGTCATGGCATCAGTACGCCGCCGCGCGCCATACCGGTTGGGAAGCTCTACTCTATAGCGGCGACGGCCAAGCGGGTCGCATGTGGCCTGCCAAGCAGTAGTCTGCAGCCCAGCAGCCTTCCCCTCGGAGATAAAACTTTACTGGTCACCGCAAAAAGACAAAGAGCGGGGCCACCTTCAAAAAACGTCAATAATTACCAGCTGCGGTTGTTCACTAAAACAATATGATAGTATATAGCGCGCCCGCCGCCAAAAGAGTGTTGCAGTAGGTTCTCCTTTGGTGGCGGCAGCGCGGTATCTTCTAAACTGTATACGGAAGCTATCGCCGCCATATGCCGCCGAATGACGCGGCGGTGGACTTTTTGATCTATGTATCGCTTCGCTGACCCGACAACGGTCAGAAGCTGCAGGAACGTTCGAGAATTAGGCGGCCCATATATATAAAAGGCGCACAAAGCGGTTCCCCGTCATACGCAGTAAATAAAAAATCTAGTTCGTAACATTTTGGTCGGCTGCTCGACCGCCATAACTATTTTTTTAATTTGAACCACCACTGATCTAGCGCTTTTAGTGCCACCCGACTACCAGGCACGGTATAGATTTGTCTATTTACATATACTTTCTCCCTCATGCGCACGTTGTGATGGCGATAAATTCCGCCTAGGCCGCAATAGTGAAATTACCCATACCCAGGTTAATGGAAATGCCATCACATATTCTTGTTTCTAAAATACCTGATCCCGGTATTTATTTTGTGCTTATTTTGCTAACTGGGGCAGTTCTTTCCGCTCTTCTCTTTCTATTGTAATTACTTATTAATAAAAATGCTACACACATATTTATTTATTTAAAACAAGGCATATTCCAATACATTTGCAAATTTTAGCGATTGCTGCTAAGAATTGTTATGTTCATTTAAATTGTGCCACTCTGTCTGAATTAGTCATACTTTACTTGCCGCTTCATATGAATTAAAATTCTATTTTATAGTCGGGACCACTGTGGGAAGGCAGTTTTGCAAGGTACTTGGCATTTAAAACTTCACTTGCGTTAAGAAATGTTTCCCTGCGTTGAAAGAAGACAACCGCTTTTACGCTGGTCTTAGCAAAGAATTTATACACGTCAGCTCCAAGCAGGCAAGATACAAAACGAAAAGCGGATTATCTTTTGTTACGTACATTGCTTTAAGATTGGGTAGAAATAAAACAGAGTTCCTCAAACTTTATAAATCCATACCTACCTCATAAGCATTTTGTTGTTTGTTTTAATTAATTTAATTATACATATTGCAGTACTAAAATTAGTTTTAATACGAAACGCATTAATTCCAGACTATAACAATACCGTAGAAAAATTCTAGTAACAGATTATAGTTTTAATATTAAAAAATCAGAATTATAATTTCAGAATTATACGAAAAACGCAGTTTTTAATTTTTTGTAACTGATTCCATAAATTGTTAAATGACTATAGAAAGTAATTGATTAATAATTGATGTTTAATATCATTGTAAACTTCAAATTTATTTGTATTTATGTCCTAATTTTGCTGGAAATGCTTTTCATAAGGTCGCCCAAGGCAATTGAATATTTTAAATAATTAGAACGTATAGGGCCGCTTCAGTTATTAACTTGTTGAGAACTGCAGGTTTCCGTTTGGATAGATTTTAACTTACACCGTACGAAAATGCCTTCGGCAAGAACTGCCTTCCCAAAGTGGTCCCGACTATAATTGCCATTTTCTTATGTTCATTACAGTTTTCGATATTTTTCTTTAAGATTGAGTTATGAGGGACCAATTCCGCAAAACCTTGAAATTTCCCTTTGTAAGGCCGAAATTGCCGATTCATGTTTTGTCTGCACCTGACTCTGGACGCTTTCTGCGAATTTACGTTTCAGATCTTTCCAGAATAATTGCATCATATTTCTTCATGTGGTGTAATATTTTTGACCAACGCATGTTCGCGTAGCGTTTAGCTCTTCAGTCGATTTTACACCTTCGCTGACTCCGGCTGCCTATGTCTATCTACGGGGGGCCGTTAAGAAAATAAAGTAGGCGCTAGACTCTTGAAACGAAACAACGTCCTTTTTTTTTCTAATAACGGGTACATTCGCGGCTCCTCTGCTAAATCAAGTTTCAAGTATCATAGTTTTGCCTTAGGCAAAAAGAGAATCTCGACGAAGTCGGATCTGAATAAATATTAGCAGTGTTAGCCTTGGATACAGAGCAGTTAAGTGTAATTGTTCTTTCGACTCATTTGGATACAGGCGAATTGAACACTTGAAAGTTGTGCTTCGTTGTTCCACTCGTTTGAACCCGTGAAAGTGGAAGTAAACTAATTCCCAGGGGCGTACCAACGGATGTTTCGTCTCGCAGTTTTCTGAAGAAGTCGTCTACCTTTTCTTTCCCGGACTTGAAAGTACCCCAGACTGTACCTGCATCTGGAAAACAACCTCCAGAATTGTGCCTACCTTCACCGGAATTCAAGGTAAAGGACCTAGTTTTTTGTGTGGTGGACAAAAAGGAAGAAACCTTTTCGCGCTAACTTGCAAAATTCCAAGTGACTTAATCTTTTTTATGTAACAAGAAGCAACCTTCAGTCGCCGATTGTCCTTTGTCGTATTACTAATTGTAAAAAGTAATTTTTGTTATACTGTGTGATTCTTGCAAACTCCGACGCCACTGGCCACGTAGTTGTTTAAAGAATGTAAATAACGTCCGCCAGCGACGTCGAGCTCTCCCCTTGAACGTTCGAATTAAAAGCTTGTAATATGGAACTGTAAAATCACCATTTGCTGTCATTCTTTTGTACGTTTGGCATTTCCAATAATTTAATTATGTGTGTTTTAAAATTTACCGCCTCTTTTTATTATTGTGTATTTTGTATTTGTGTGTGCAGGAATTTTGCAAGCTTTCTAAACTGGAGGGCGACACAATAAAGGTGAGTTCGATTCCCGTAAGCTATCGGCTTCTCGGCCTTCCACGAGAACCTACAATCAGCTGTAATTTGGAAGGCGGCGCCCGCTAATTTTGACCTACTCTGTACACAACCAGGAACATTTCCTTCCGTAAGCTATTTCCGTGAACCCCCCCTACTCCTCTGAGCGAATCTGTAGGCCTTTTTCCACCTACCCGGTTGCGGGTCGACGAAAAAGCTCGTTTGGCCCATAACAGAATTCAAAAATAAAAACAATAATTTTTCGTATTTACTTTATTTAATAGTTTAATACAGATATTAACAAAAGTACACAATAGGTCAATCTCCTGCAAACTCGACTGGTGCATCATTTATTGTCAGATTTTAATTAATAGCCTCTTAACAACACATACAATAATTCTAATAAAAATCTGCTTAATAGATTCAATTCATGCAAATGCAAAAATCATATCGAAGGACTTTTTTGATTTTCATTATTCTAAAGACTGCTGGATATATTTGTTCAAATAAATGTTAACTGTTGGCTCCTGCTCTTTCAATAACACTCCTATAATTGACTCATACTTGCATTTCATTTTGATGGACGAAGGAATTTTATCAGGAAGTAAAGAGATTATTATAATCAAGCGATTTGTAGATTCGCTGTTCTTCATTATGTTCTCCATCAAAACGTATCGGTTTTCTTCTGTTAAGTCGGCAACATCACTCAAGAGATAATGCTTCAGAAAAAGTTTGACAGTTTTATCAAAACTTTCAGCAATAGAAATTCCATTTTGGCTTAACAACGAATCGTGTAGCTTCACAAGTTGTTCGCCAATTTCCAACAACGTTGAGTTTTCCAAATGTATAAGGGTAAATTGTAAATATAGATACACGTTTAAATCCTCGTGCGCTTTCAAGAAGTGGTTCCACGAATCAACAAATACTCGAAATATTTTAACGTTGGAAGATTTCTTCTCTAGAAATTCTGAACAAAAATTTGTTATAAAACTATAAACGGATTTGCGTCCAAAAATACAAGATTTTGCATCACACCATGAAGATCTTACATGAGTTTTTAGAAGGGAGAATGTAAGCTTCAGGTTTTCCTTTTGTTCTACTTCTGAATGAGGGTAAATTATGCATCTGGAAGTGAAGGACATGATTTTTGCTTGAAAATTAGTTGATTGTGTAGATTTGAACAAGTATTTTTCAATTATGCTGGTACAAAATTGGGTTGGTAAAACTGGTATAACTTCTGAAGTCATAGCATCTAAAATTTGGCATAATTTTTGTTCCACTTCGCTTGAGTAAAGTTGACTATCTAATATATCCCACGTAAAGGCTATATAAAATTGAAGATAGTTTCGTGGAATTCGTTTCCATTTTGTTAACATTTTAAAGGCTTCATTATCATTAGCATCTAATAATATAACAGTTTCCTTCAATAACTCCCAAAAACAATCGTCGGAATAGTTAATAAAAGAGTTAAAAGCTCCTTTAAATAAACACTTGCGAACTGAAGAATTTTTCTCGGGTATTACTAGTTTCTTGAACATTTCTAAAATCTGGTTTTTCTTCGAAACTATGACCGTAAGATAAATATAATGTTTCCGAACTGACACCGCACGACTGCTTAATTCGTTAAGGAAAGCAGAGACTTTACATTCGGCAATATTCTGAGAAACCGAATATAAAGATCTTTGGACAAGTTTCAAGTAATCGCCTTTGCAAAAATGAAGAACACTTTCAAGCGCACGTGATGGAGGAGTAATATTCCTTATAGAAGCACCAACAGCTTCATGAACTTTACACATCCAAAGGCCTTCTTCGCTTTGAATATCTGCAGTTAACTTCGAGGGGTAATATGGAGAAATGAAATTTATAAAATCAGTAGCCTTCATTAGACAAGAAAGCGCGGTCACAGCGCCTTTTAATTTTTCACGTTTAAACTGATCAGAGTGAATATCATCCTGTTTTGTTCGCACTTTTTCCATAAACACTTTGCAAATTTTTTCAGGAATTCCCAAAAATGTGTAGTTTTGTAACTGCATCCAAAACCAGCCAGTTTTTTGAAAGGGACTTACTTTCAAAATTGCGTCTGCTATAATCTCAGTATTGTTAAGTATATACGTGGGTTTATTAACCAACAACCATTTAAACAAGGTAACAGATATCCACGAATCTGTCCAAGTAAAGAAATCAGTCAACATCTCAACTTTCTCGTCCTCCGATATTCTTGGCTGTTGTACCAGTTGAAACAGAATTTTCTCAGACTCCCAGCTATGTTCACCCGATTTTAAAGACGATTTAAAGTAATTTATAGCGTTTGTATATGGTAACAAAGATACGTGATGTTGAGGATGCTTTTTATTCCAACAACTTAAAGTAGACAGATAACTTACATGCGCATATCGTAATTCGCTGTCTTTTCGCCCAAAACCAACAGCATTCCCTAGTAAAGGCAACAAACGTGCTTCATATTTTGGATCATGGAACGTTAGATCATAATATCTAAATTTTACCCAACGGGTGAGTTGCTCCTCTACGGGTAAATTCTTATTAAGACGGTATTTTATATAGGCTCTAAGAAACTTACGATCTTTATAGAAATTTTCGTTATTAAAAATTCCAACGTCTATTAGTTCAAGTATGTGTACCCAATGGTCTTCTTCAAGTTGTTCTAAACCAAAACAACTCTTTACAGTTTTTAAAAATCCTTGTCGTACTCTATAGTGGTCGTTGTGATGTTTAGCCATCATGTATTTGCA
Source organism: Limonius californicus (assembly GCA_014611495.1). Taxonomy (NCBI): domain Eukaryota; kingdom Metazoa; phylum Arthropoda; class Insecta; order Coleoptera; family Elateridae; genus Limonius; species Limonius californicus. The sequence goes on from JABXWE010048328.1 coordinate 11,641, forward strand.
GACATCTACTAATGCCGCTTTGTCCTTATTAAATTTGCATGTGGTGACTAAGTGAACTATAAGTTTTGCTCTGGCTTTTATATTAGATGTAAATGAAATACGTTCTTTTAAAAGCGGTAAGGACTTTTCCAGTTTCATATAACTAATCCATTTTTCTTCCAAAATTTCCTTCGGTTTTGAATGGGTCTGCATCCAAACTTCCCTGTCTTCAGGCGACAAAGCTTCTATTAAATTTGGTGTTATAAACTGCGGATAATCCCACAATTCGCTACCGTACACTTTCTTGAATGTCTTTGGTAGTAAATTTACTTTTCGCCAATCAGAAGGTGTATGTTTCAGTAACGACAGAAGGTTATCATATTCTTCTTCGCACCGGCCCAAAGTCCTTGGAAATAAATTAAAATAAAATTCATTAAAATCTCGATTCAAGTTTCTGAAAACCTCTCGACTTTTCAATAGTTTGTAAATCTTCTTGGAATTATCGATAACCGTTTGTTTATTTCCACAAATAAAACTTTTAGTTAATCGACGACCTACGTGTAAGTCGGGGTTATATTTTACTTTCAATTTTAAAAATAACAAAGGCTTGCTTTGTAGAAGATAAATAAAAACTATTTTGTACTTTTCCGCAACCCCAATCTTGTTGTTACAATTATTGAGTTTTTCGAAAATAGTTTCCGTTAATTCCGGATATTTTTTTACAATAATCATCAGTTGTGCTGGAGTAATCTCGATTCTATAAGTTTTTATGGATTTAATTATGAAATCTACACTACAAGCAGGTAGCAATTTTGACGCCAAGTGTATACCATAGTTTTGGCGAATTGCTTCAAAAAACTCTTCTGCTTGTAGGGTGTTGTTTAAATGCAATGCAAGTTTGTTTACAAGCTTTAACTTTGTATTAAACGACAAAAGAGGAAATATTTGCTCCACTAGCTCTTCTCCGTTGATTTTTCCAAATGCTTCCGACAAAAAAGTAGAGCTGACTTTCAAAACTTTTGCTATATGTATAGGATTTTCGCTCTTCAGAATTTTCAGAAGATCGGAAACTTTCCGAAAATAAATGATAGCTTCCACTTTAAGTATTTCTTCAAATACATTTTTCGGTCGTAAAAATGAAAAATCTATTTCTTCTGATCCGTTTTTCAAAGTCTGTCGGGTTTTAGTTAGGAGGATGCGGAAATGTTTACGCCTTTCCGGTACAGTTTCGCCAGTTATTGATTGGAAGTTGGAAACGAATTCTTCTGTGGACTTGGTCATCGTGAACTTCAATTAAAATTCTGTAAAACAAAGAAAATATGAAAACGATCATGGGCAATACAAAGGTACGTCCTTACGATCAACATATTTATCACTAGTTTTATATTATGATCTTCGATAACTTTCGTTAGATATTGTGGTTACCTAGTATTAGAAATAAAAACAAGCTCTTAGTAAATTAAAAAACTTTGTCTTTTAGTAACGTTTTTCCTGCTGAGCTATTAAGACAACATGCAACTAATGTCGCAAACGAGTACGTCAAGCTCTTGTTTATTTCAGCATTACAAAATAATTAATGTAAAGCCTTTTTTGTAATAAATTTTCAGATAAATGGGCATCAGGAAATGCAGAAAAGGTCATCTTTCCATTTACGGCGGTGATAAGTAATAGAAATTACCTATCGACATAATACACGTTTTTCTATTCTAACTATAACGATAAAATAAACCAATATTATTGTGTACAGCGGTAATTCTATTTTAGCTTTAAACATGTTCAGCCGTGCTTTCTAGAGCTATTGCCAAGTATAATTTTAATTTCGATTATTGGAAACAAATATTAAAAATAAATAGAATTACCTGTGTTTATTGGATGTTAAAATATCTATTTATAATACCTCGCTAATTTTAATTAGAAGAGGTCCGACTATATTAATTTAAATAATTTTCCAAATTTGTTATTATTAATTAAACCGTGAACATTTTATAATGTAAACGTGGATAAATTGATGTCCTGAATAGGCACGAATCTTCCTATTCACTTGATTTTTTTTAACGCTTAAAATGAGTTTCCAAGATGCACATGAAATAAAAAAAAAACGAACTTATTTAAAGGGTAATGTGGTATACTTAGTTTAAACGTTATAATTTTACGAAACAGATAAAAACAATTTTTTTAAATATAATACGAGTTTCCTTTCAAGTGGATAATCTAGAAATAAGATGCTCGTATGGGGTAGATAAATTTTTACAATTAACTTTCTGTCAAATAAAACGTATTTTGAATACATTCCCATGTTTCCATAAACTATACTAAAGCTTACTAGTAAAAACCGTTGCAGGAAGATAAACCTTATTGTTGATTATGGACGCAGAATACATTAGACTATCTCGAAGACTATTTATGCAATTCCTTACAATGTTACAGTTTATATGAATCATACTAAATTCCACATACAAATTCTTAACAAAAATAAAACTGTATTTTTATGATTGTTGTATGTCATAAATGCAGATACATGCTAAGCACTTTAATTACTTTTAATTTTTCACAGAACATGCTTTAAAAATAATTTAATATATATTTCTCAAGTAATGGCGTAAGTAAACTTTAACTATAGAATTTGGTTATTTCATTGCCATCTACATAATTTTGTCATATTTTTGTTTGTTATTAGGTCCATTAAAATGTTTTTTTGTAAGCAACGAAAGAGCCAAAGCCAAACAATACGGAGATTTGCTGGTTTCGACAATGTCTTCAGTGATCATTATTTCACTGTCTGTGGTATCAAACTCTTCAACGATGGAAGAAAAGTTAGTTTGCAATATAGTTAGAGAATCGCAGAAAAAGTTCCAAATGAACAACCCTTTTGTTGTTTGGCTAATTTTCCCCAATTTGTAACATAGTTAATTTCTTATTGCTGCAAGCTAATACATCAAAGTTACGAATGAATCTGGGTCTGGTACAATTGGGCGCCGGCCGACTCGGCGCCAAGCCAACTTGGCGCCAAGCCAACTGAGCGCCCGCCAACTCGGCGCCAAGCCAACTGGGCGCCCGCCAACTCGGCGCCAAGCCAACTGGGCGCCAGCCCAAACTAATATTTAAATTAAAAAAGGAATAAACCTACACCCTACGAAAAACAATACTAAAATAAATCCACAGAAAAAAAACAGGGAAATAAAACTTCTTTTCGCTTTATTCTATAAATCGGACTCCCTTTTCTATTATTTTGCTTAAGTGCTATATTTCTTTTTCTCTACCTCTGTTCATGTAATAATTAACACTGTGTGATTTTGACAAACTTATGTATTAAATTAACAAATTTATATTTACGTTCTTAACTTAAAGTTAATTGTGCAAATAGTGTGGCCAACAGCCCGAATAAAATTTTGTAACCTAACCTAACCTAACCTAATCTAACCGCCTGTACTATGAGGCACCATTATAAAATACTTAGAAATTTGTAAATTGCTTGTTGTAAGCAGAAAGTTTTCCAGCGTTTGTCAAAATAATAAGGATTTAGTAAAAATTCATGGTAAAATGTTGTGTTGCGTTATGCGTGGGTATAACTTGGCGCCGAGTTGGGCTGGCGCCCAGTTTGCTTGGCGCCCAGATAGCTTGGCGCCCAGTTGGCTTGGCGCCCAGTTGGCAGGCGCCCAGTCGGCGACGCCCAATCGGCGACGCCCAATCGGCAGCGCCCAGTTGTCCCTTACCGAATGAATCTATGGTATCTTAATTCAGACATTTCCTTTCTATAACATTACTGTAAAATTTCTTCACAAAATTAGACAGCTTTAATGAATGATCAAATTTAGCTCATAAATTTTCAGCTATTGGAAGTTTTGGAATAGAAGACCTGAGCCAAGTCCGAAACCAAGATCCAATGTGCATTGTGCTGTTACCTTAGCTACAAATGTTTTTGTTAAATTTTTTTGAAAATGATATTTTGCATTTCGAAATACGTATAAATATAAATAAAAATAAATATTTCTTGAAATTGCCTATTATTATTATTAAAATATAAATAGTATTCACACTACAATTCAGTATTTTATCGTTTTATAGTCATTGTCAACTATAATTTTAAATTGTAAATTCGATTAGTGGAAACAAAGATTAAAAATAAAATGAATTATCCGTGTATAAGAAAACATATCTACAACTTTTCTATTTACATCTAACTAATTACAGGTGGACTATATTAATTTAAGTAATTTGTCCAAATTTTCGAATATTCAGTAAATCGTTCACCTTTATAATGTAAAAGTGGATAAATCGGTCTCTTGAACAGGTACTAATTCCCTATTCAATCGACTCCTTTTCTCTTACGACTAATTTTTGAAATACCAATAAATAATAATCATATTCAAGGAATAATCTAGTATAGGTACTTACCTTGAACATTATAAGTATATGTAACACAATAACTTTAAAAAATACAATATGTTCAAGAGTCGTTGCAAGTGGCTAATCTAGATTCGAAAATCGGGCAGCTTAAGGTGAATTTTTGCTATTAAAGTCAGATAAAATGTCATTTTGAATACTGTCCCACATCTCCACAAACTCTACTGAAGCTTATCAGGAGAATAATTGAATAAAAACCATTCTCTGAAAATAAAACTTTATTGTAGATTTTGGAAACAGTCTACATACTACACTACCTCACCAATATTAATTAATTCCTTAAATTGTAACCAATATAAAAAGTATTATAAATTCCACATAACTAGTATTAACAAAATATAAATTTCAACTTTATGATTTGGTGTTTTTATTGCAGAAATGCAGATACATGTATACCTTAAAGATAACTTCCCCTAATTTCTCATAGAACTTAGAAATAGTTTAATACCTATTTATCAAGTAATGGTGCAAGTAACCTTTAACCATCGAATTCGATTCCTTCATCGCCGCCTCCAAAATTTTGTCATATTTCTGTTTAATATTAGGCGCCATCGAATTGTATTTTGGTAGCAACGAAAGAGCCAAAGCAAAACAAGACGGAGATTTACTGGTTTCTATAATTCCTTCAGTGATGGTCATTTCGTTTTCTGCTGCGTCATCCTCGTCATTGATTGAAGAAAATTTAGTTTGAAATATACTTAAAGAATCACAGAATAAGTTCAAACCAAACAACCCATCGGTATTCAGCGCATCGCAAAGCTTTGCAAGTTTCTCCCCAACTTGTAACATAGTTAATTTCTCGTTGATGCAATCTAAGAAAATCAAAGTTAATTGTAAATTCAAGTATTCGTCCAAAGCCTCGTATGGCTTTAAAGTATCATCCCAATAAGTTACGAATGTATTTATAATATCTTTATTCAGACATTTCTTTTCTATAAAATAACTGCAAAATTCCGTTACAAAATTGGAGACAGTTTTACGGCTGACTGCACTGGTATTTGGATCATACCAAGTAGATTTTACGTAATTTTCTAAAACTGCAAACACTAATTTCATAGACTGTTTCATCTCTGGTCCTTGGGTGTAGTAAATAATGTACTTGCATGTGAAAGAGTGACATTTTAATTGGGTATTCGAAAGTTCTTTGGTTTTAAGAAAGTATTTTTCGATTATCTTTTCACAAAATTTTTTCGGCAGTTTTGAAACTTTTTCCGGAGTAATCGACTCCAAAATACGACACTTCCCTTCTTCAATTACTTCATTTGTATTTGGCAATTCTTCCAAAATGCCCCATGTAAACAAAACGTATCGCACAAAATACGGTGATGGTATTCTTCTGCACTTCGATAATATATTAAAAGCTTCATTATCTTTGACATGTAAAGCTTTCACGCTTTCTTTGGCCAACTCCCAAGAATAATTGTCGGGATTTCTCATGAAGAAGTTAAAAATTGCTTTAAACAAACTTTTATGGATCGATGCATTCCTTTCGGTCTCCATAAACTTTTTTAATATTTTATAAACTTGTGCTTTATTTGAAACTTTAAATGCAAGAAATATTCCATGCTTCCTAACTGAAACTGCACGTTCACTCAACGCCTCAAAACAAGAAACAAGCTCGTTCTCGGACATATTGTGTGCAAGCGAATACAACGATCTCTGTATCAAATTCAAATAGTCTCCTCTGCAAAATTTGATAACGACTGCAAGTGCAAGAGATGGAGGAATCATATTTCTCAAACAAGGAAAAAGAGCTTGTTGCAATTGATAAGTCTTTTGTCCTTCTTCGCTTTCAATGTCCATCGATAAATTCGTTGGATGTAACGCTGGTAAATTCAGAAATTCGTGTGAATTCATTGTATATGATAATGCCTCGACTGCTGTTTTCATCTTCCTATCATTTTCATCATTTAAAGCTTTTAAACATATTTCAGATACTTTCTGGGGAATTTCCAAGTGAGTGTAGTATCTGCAAAAGTTGCCCTGGATATTGGTAAAAGAACCAATTTTAAAGACGTTTTGCCATACCAGTTCAGTGTTGTCACGTAAAAATAACGGTTGTTTCTTCACTAACCAGTCGATAATCGAACTATTGCGGTAGTTATATTCCCTTTTTAATAGTACCTCCAACAAATTAAACTCCTTCGACTTCTCGTATTCAGAATAAACACAAGCTTGGGCGATTATTTCCTCTGTATATGCGTATGTGTCTCTTTGTAAGTATGATATTAGGTGTTTAATGGCATCATCACTAACAAATAATGAAAATTTATCTTTTGGGTGGCGTCGGTTCCAGTCACGCAGGCCATTTAAATACTCTCCATATTTTCGCTCTAAATCTTCTTCTTTATAAGCTGAAGGAAACATTTCCTTAAACATTAATAAACACTTTTTTTCATATTCCGGCTTTTCTTGAAAGATGTTGTATGGCATGCCTAATTTTGCCCATTCCATTAACAACTCCTTTACTGGTAAGTTCTTTTCGAAACAGTAAAGAATATATTTCTTAACAATATCGCTAACCGTCCAAAAATTACCTTCTTTAAGCTTCCACAACGTTATCATTTCATTAATACATTTCCAGTGGTTGTCTTCAAGCTTGAGGCAGTCAATGGAAGTATTCATTACTCTGAAAATCTCTTGCTTCACCAAACTGGTGTCGTTGCGATGTTTTTCCATTATATATTTGCATACCTCCAAGAAACTCGATGAATCTTTATTAATATTGCACGTTGAAATTAAAAGACCTACCAGCTTTGCTCTTTCTTTAATTTTAGAAGTGAAAGAAATTTTTTCTTTTAGTATGCCGATAGATTTTTCGGTTTTCATAAATGTAATCCAATCGTCTTTCGAAATATCATTGGGTTTTGGATGGCGTTGCATCCAAACTTCTCGTTCGTCGGGAGACATCATTTGTATTAGTTTTGGTACAATAAATGGCGAATGATCCCACAATTCGCTGCCATGTTTAGCTTTAAATGTCATTAAAAGTATGTTCAATCTTTCGGCATCGGAGGGTAAAAATTTAAGCACTTGTAAGTGGCAATCCAAATCGTATTCTAGTCGTTTCAATGATTTTGGAAACAATTTTAGATAGACCTTGCTAAAATCTTCTTTTAAATTCTTACCAATCCTCTTTGTTTTCAGAAGATGGTAATACTGCTTGGGTGTTTCCAAAATGTTCTCCTTTTCTCTGGAAATCATTTTATTGGTGGCTCGTGAACCTAATGCTATTTTTGGATTGTACTTTTCATTCAGTATCAAAAACAACTTAACGTTCTGTTGGGCTAGATATGTAAAAACAATTTTGTACTTTTCACCAACAGGAATTTTGTAGTTGTACTGATCCAGTTTTTCAAAAATAGTTTCAGTTAATTCTGGATACTTCTTTATAATGATCAGTAACTGTCTTGGGGTGATTTCAACTCTGTTGGCTTCAATACATTTCATGATTAAATCAGCGCTACATGCTGGAAGTAATTTTAATGCCAAATAAGCACCGTAAGTTTCTTTTATGGCTTCAAAATATTTATCAGCTTTCTGCGTGTCCTTTATATACAAAGACATTTTATGTATAAGTTTCAGCTTTGTATTGTAAGATAATTCGGGGAAAATTTGGGCTGCCAGTTCTTCCCCGCTCACCTGTTCAAAAGCTTGTTTAATAAACCATAACTTGAGATTTAAAATTTTTTCGATGAGTATTGGATTTCCACTCTTCAATACTTGCAGTATTTCGGGGATGTTTTTGAAATAAAGCAATGATTCTATTTTGAAGTTCTCTTCCAATGGAGTTTTGGGTTGAAGCGAAGAAACATCAATTGTGCACGAGGCAGCTTTCAGAGACTGCTTCGTTTGGTTCAATAGAAGGAATAAATTCTTTCGCCTTTCGCCTATTGTTATTCCACTCAAGGAGTGGAACCTCGAAGTGAACTCTGCTTCCACCGAGGTAACCATGGTTCTCTGAAAATAAATACAATGTGGCAAAATGTACTTTAATACAATCTACTACTAAC
>JABXWE010048329.1:0-14436 GCA_014611495.1 Limonius californicus
GATTTCAATTAGTGATTAAACCAATTCAAATTGAACAGGTGAAGAAAATCACATCAACGGATATTGTGCGCTGCAACTATTTTCAGTTAAAGCTGTATTTTGAGAACTTTGATTTTAAAGACGAGCGAAACTTGGCAGTAATATTCGATCTAAGTTCTTTATGAAATCTGAGCACATTCGGGTAGTTATGGGTTGTGAATGCAAAGGATGATTACCTAATTCGACATTCTAGGCGAGTTCGTGCGTTTTGGGGAATGAACATTTTGTCTTTCTATTATTTAAAAAGGTTCGAAAAGAAAAACTCGATTACATTAAGGACATCTTCCGTCTTGGCTGCAGAGGCATGTTTAAAGTATAAAAAATGCCTTATCTACATTCGGCATACAAATAACTAGATTCGAACTCGTTTGATAACTAAACTTGAGACTTAAGTTTAAGCTTGGTTGCGTTTTATCTTGTTTGTTTCGCTTAAAGCCAACGAAAGGACATTTTATGAATCTTGAACAGAAAATAAGGTGAGCTGGATCGGTTTTCTAAATCGATGCAGTTTATCGCTTCATGTTTACGTTACATTTCTCGTATAATATCGGATTAGAGTATCTCCAATACGGACTGAAAAAGATACATTTAAAAGTTATTAATATAAAATTTAAAGTGTGTTTAAAGGACACAAGAAGATAGGCTTACTTTGATTTATAAAATCAAACAATTACAAATAATGTAGAACACTTATAAAAAAAGACTGCTAAGTTATATATCGATATATAACCTTTCCGTTACTTCATGCTCTGACCTAATACAAGAAATAGTTTTAACATGTTTCGTATGTACGTAATCTAAATAATTAAATTTAATTAACTTACTTAGTTTATATTGCCGTGATATTATAATGCTAATTGGGCAAAAGTGTCATCCAAAAGTTAAAGTTAAAAGATTTGTTGTGTGAATTAATAATATTTTTAAAAATGGGATTTGACAGCTTGACAGTTTTCCCATCTGTCATAATCTTTGTAATTTCATTGGTTGTCAAGTAAAAGTAAGCTTTTAAATTCGATTAAATAATTGAATTATTCATTAACCTTTAAATCGCCGTCGAGGCAAGGCGTGTTTCCGTGTCAAAATAATATCTTTCCCCGCCGGTCAACGAGTACTAAATTTTAAAATTAGAGATTACTTTTTTTTTGGTTTTTTTAATGTCATGAAAATTGTAATACACTGCTCAACAAAATTATCGCATCACTTAATATTTATAGATTGCAACTATTTCTTCTGTGTTCTAATGGTAGATTCTTCATTTCAAACATAAAATAGAATAAAAGTACTAGTTTTATTAAAAATAAAAAACAAACAGCTTCAAGTTTAGTAAAAGAAGAAAACATTATACTAACTCGATTTTTTTTTACTTTAAAAAGAAACTATAAACTGCTAATACCGCGTGTTTGCACCTCTGCTATTAATAACAGCTTGCATTCTTCTCGTTAAACTATGAAATAAGTTTCTCACTGACTCCTGCGGGAAATTTTTCTATTCTTCAGTCAACACCCTACCAAGATCTGTAAGTGAAGCAGGAGCGACTTCTCTTTGTCTGATTTGCTTTCCCATACATGCTCGATGATGTTAAGATCGGGACTACATGTTGGCCAGTCTATGACTTGAATTCCGGTACCACGAAGATACTGAAGCGAAACCCGAGCCACGTAAGGCCTGGCATTATCTTGCATTAGTACAAAGTTATCCCCAACAAATGGGGCAAAGGGCATTACACGTGGTTCTAAAATGTCAGCCACATATCCTATCCACCACCACTAACTCCTTACGAGCGTTCAAAGAAATTCCGCCCCATACCATTATTGAACCATTTCCAAAACTCGTAGTTGGCAGAATGTTTCCTGGGGCGTACCGTTCTCCCACATGACGCCACACATTAATACGTCCATCAGACGATGTTAGGCAAAATCTTGATTCGTCTGTGAAAAGTTGCTTCAGTTGTTAATAGACCAATTAATGTGTTCACGAGCAAACCTTAACCTGGCCACACGGTATGTTCTGGTTAACCGAGGTCCAGTAGCAGGCTTCCTAGGTCTCAATCCCATATTCCTCAGTCGTCTTCTAACGGTTTGATCACTTATTCTTACTCTTCGTACTTCAGAAAGCTGAATTTGAATATGTCTTGCCGTCACAAAACCTTGACGTTGACATTCGAATAAATCTATCGTCTCTTTCGGATGTAGCTCTCTTTCGGCCTTGTCCTCGTCGGCGTACATATTCTCCAGTTTCTCTGTATCTTCTGGCTGCTCTAGATACGGAAGATTGATGAATTCCACACACCCCAGCCACATATCTCTGACTACGACCTTCTTGTGTAGGAGAGTTACAATTCAAACCACTTCTTCATTGCTTAAATGTCTCTGTTGACCACGAGGATCCATTACTAACACACATCAAATAAAGCTTATACTCAAATCACCATAAAGGAGTCGATTACTGTCACCTATGACTACCACAAGAATGGGCTTTGTTACTAATTTATCATATGTTTATCTGCAAACCATCAAAGCCTCCTATTTTTTTAAATTTCAGACAATGAAAATTCAAGTTTAGACATTAATTTCATATCCAAAATAATTAAATCCATATAATAAAGAAAATTATATTTTGATAAGGTGATGCGATAATTTTGTTGGGCAGTTTATTAAAAAGAGAATAGAGCATCTTCAAATGAAATGTGAGTTTTAATCATCGCTTATGGAAGTGGATAAGTATTGCATGTCGGGAAGAGACAGCAGTGCACGGTAAGCAAAACCAGCCTGGCGGAGACGAGTGCGGTCTGTGTACTGGAGGAGGAGCAGTCCAGGGGCTTTTTTGCGTGCCTAACTACTGTGTAAAGGTTGGTGCAGATAAAACATGAACTAATTTCGGTGACAATAAAGCATAGTGAGGGTAGAAAAAATTTGCACGTGTTAATTTTATTTTTCTGAACGTTTCACTTTTTTAAACGAGTCGAGCCCACGAGTGGCCGCATTTTTATAATTTTCTGAGTGACAGTTTTGTGTTCTGGCTAGTTGGCGTTAGTTTTAAACCATGACTTTAAGTTACATAGCAATTTCTTGTCGCTGCCAACGTGGATCGATAATTATAATTATTTAAGAGATAACCACAGCAATATATTGGTTATATTAAACCGATCACTACTATCTAAAAAAATTTTCCAAATTCGATGTTGTCAAACTGGTATGTTAAAATTCATGTAAAATATCTACTATAAAATTTACATACGCGGTTTATTTTAATTTAAATTAAAATGAACTGCTGCACCTCTTGTGCATTTTAAAAATATAGGTCTAAATTTGAAAATGTATTTATCGTTGCTGTTGCCGGTGTCTTAGATGATATTTATATCTTTCTCCCATCTGGCTTAACAGAAAAAGCATTCGTTCCTCCCTTGCATTACCCTCAAAATAACATGAAAGCATGATTCCATTTTAAAGAGAGATATTTAATTATCTGGTGAATTTGTTACATTTTGCCTATGAACTAGCACTGTTGTAGGATAATTTTAAATTTAAAATTGAAATGTAATCAGTTTTCTAAATCTCTGGCTCCAGAAAAATGGCATTAAGATAAACATTGTTAGCTACAGCTTATCTATTGTTAAGTAAAAAATATTTTGATGTTAGCCTCTCAACGTATACCCCTAGAAGGAAGACTCTCACGTTCCTATCTACGGCATGTCCATATGTATATTTGAAAGTGGTGGTACATACTCTAATGCAGTTTCTTTATTATAAATAAACCTATATTATTATTTATTTGTTTATTATTTTATAAAGGTAGTCACCTGACAAAGCGTGGTACGTAGCCCACAAGTTCAGCTAGTTGTTAGACCAGTTAATAAAGTTAGTTTGAAAATCGGAAAGTTCTCGAACACATTAAAAACAATCCTGAGAAAATGCAACAAAGTGAGGACAGACAGTAAAAATAAAACCAAATTAAAATCCTCGTGATGCTTCTTGTAATAGTTTTATATAAAAAACAAACAATCTGTTTGCGTTGTGTTCTGTTTCGAAGCAAACTGATTCATTATTCATTTGCTTCTATAAGGAGACTGTGCAGTATACCAGAATAAACATATCTTAAGATACAATTTACAGTTGCATCAAAGAAAAACTATCAGTTTTAGTTTTTCCTTCGTTTTCATAGGATCAATAGAAATACCCATAAATTTTCCGTTTAAAACTCAGCTGTGTTTATTTATTGATTTAAGATTTATTTTCCTTTTTCCGATGTGGCCATGGAAAGCTTTCCGTGTAGGACTGTGTTTCATATACAATTTATCTACAGTAAAATGAAAACTTTGTTTCTAAGTTCAGGTATTTAAGTATAATTTTATTGTTGGAAAAAGAGAAAATAGTTTATATTTTCTTATTTTCGCACGATCAGATTGTTGTAGCAGAAGACTTTGCGTGTCCATTCAATGTTGAAAAAATGATAAAGGAATACAATGTATGGGTTCTGGAAATTACCATGGAAAAGACACAAGATATGATAATTGGGGATGACAGAATACAGATCGAACTGACTCGGGAACAATAAAAAATACCCATGAGTATTAATACCAAGGCGTAAAACTGATGATGGAACAGACATGGAACAGATGGACTTATTGAAAACATTAATTAAGAGACCAGCATTAACAGGCAAACTCATCTCTTTAGTTTGGAGGAAGCAGATCAGACCAGAAATAAAACCACATTCACATTATTAAATGGATATTAGAGAGCTGCTGTACATATGGCTCAGAAATATGGACTATTAACAATACTTTGGCAAGAAGAAAATACGCAGTGGAAAATAACTATTAGAGAAGATGCTATTTGGCGTGACACTACTCAGCAGAAATGTAAGCAAACAAATTAACTAACAGTTATTGCAGATAAAACATTAACAAACACTAGAGCAAAGAGACGACTATCCTGGTATGGGCATATGAGAGGAATATCGGAAGAGAAATTACCGAAATAGCTGTGGAACTGGATCCCAAAGAGAAGGAGAAGACGAGAAAAGCCAAAGACAAGATGGCATAGAAAAGGCCAAAGAAAGAAGAAATTTAAATGATGGCTAAAATTAATGTAGCACTAGATATTTTTAATTTCGTTAGCAGCTGAATTTGTCTTTTTATAAGACATATATATCGATGGGAGATGTGTTCATTTATACAAAAAATATAGAGACCATAAGTACTCACCTGCGACCACCTTTTGGTTTTGCCGCAAAGCTATGTTCTCAAATATTTCATATAACAGGGAGCGTTAATATTACATTTTGCATAATTTTGGTTTTATATTCAATTTCATCCAGATTGGAGGTCTTTGAACAAAAGTAGAGATTTAAGGCACTTTTCGTTTTGAGATTTGAATTCTCTAAGAGGATTTTCACTATTTTTAAGTATTCTGTATGAGCGCTGGTGTCAATGTCGTACCATCAGTCAATGCACTAACATGCGAATACGGTATAAAATTAAGAACTACCTTATATTCCTTCTCTGTAAGCTGCTTGACATTTCTAGGTTAATGCAAAGATTTGTTTTAGGTCCCCGCTCTACTGATTTTTTTGTTGCACAGGCTATTTTGTGTTCCTCGAATCTATTTTGCTGCAGCTGCTAACATGGTTAATTAGAGTATCGTTTTGCAGTTGAAAATATCGCCATTAATACAGAAGACCACTGCACTTGCTAAGATCAAGAATCTTCGTATGTCTTTGTTTAATACTATCGGTTATCTTAATAGCTGCAGACCAGTAGTAGGACACCTACAATTGAAGCCTTTTTACTATCAGTTCCTGAGAGCCAAGACCCAATAGCACCAAATTTTCTGTCTGATCAAGATTATGCGAGATAATATTTCTCTTGCATATTGTATTGTATGAAGCGGTATAGGTTTTTTCCACCTACAGCACTCAGGTCATAGGCCCATTGTGCAATCCGTCCTGTTAGAGCTCGTCCCCAAAAAGCCCAGTGCCCACCGCAAAGGCTAGCAGCTGTTTAAGGGGATGAGCTGTAAATCTTTCGGTTCCAGTATTCCAGCCCCAAGATATTTGTGCCGCAGCCTCATGAGACTGAGGCATTGGCACCTTATGTGAAGAGAGGTTTCATCCCCTTCATGGCATAATCTGCAAGTGGGATCGTCTATAATGCCGATCCTATGTAGGTGTTTGTTCAGGTGACAGTGGCCCGTTAGGAGTCCGGTTAGGGTCCTGATTTGCTTCTTGTTAAAATTTAGGAGCTCTTGGAACTTTGGTAGGGGTTCCTCTCCGATACAGAGTTTAGCCTGCCTAGGTCCTTGTTGCGATGACCAGTCATGAGCGAATTGGATTTTCACCCACTTCTTCATTTCTAGTTTTGCATTGTATTGTGGTATTCCGATAACTGGTTCTGGTCCGAACGAGTGCCCATTAGAGCCCTGTCTGGCCAGCGAGTCCGTCTTTTTATTACCATCGATGTAGCTGTGGCCTGGTACATATAGCAGTTTTACTGCGTTATGTTCACAGAGTCGCATCAGAGCCAAGCGACATTCAAGCACTAGCTCCGAAGTTACTCCGCAAGACCTTAGGGCTTGGAGAGCTGATTGGCTGTAAATGCCGAGTAAATGTAGATGTGTTTGTTTGCGAAACCTCTCTCTATGTTTTCTCTTGGATATACTTCTGATACAATTAACTTCTATTTAATGCAAGTTGAGGATATCCAGAATACAGTATGATCTATAACTTATGTTATTTATACGTTTAACATTAAATATTCAACAGGAAGTTTTACTGTGTCACAAATATCTCTCAATTCTCTGATAAATGTTGCAGATTTCTACGCGAATGCAAGCAGCATATGGAAATGCATGTATTGCGCACCCAACTGTGAAGGAATGGTGCCGAATATTTCATAATGGAAAAGAGAGGACTATGGATGAACCGCGACCAGGTGCACGGTGTACTATTATATTAGAGAAAATTGTCGAATTTCAATTAGAGAAATTGCAGAAATTGTTGGTGCGAATGTAGGATCTGTCCATAGTATCGTCCGCAATCTGGTTACAGCAAAATGTGTTCGCAATGGATTCCTCGTCTCTTGTCTAATGCAGTGCTTCCCAAACTTTTTGATGTCGCGGCTCCCCTGCAACTCATATCGATAAACCACGGCCCCCTAACTTTTTTTTAGAATTGAGTTAGATTAAAAAAAATTTTGCTTTGTGTATGCATATATATTCTATAATTAAATACACTATTATTAGTAAATGAAGAAAATTAATTATTAATTATAATATGAAAAATAGTATAATTAATGTTTATTGCATACAGGTTACGACGGGCGATCTCCGTCTATTCCTTATTACTAATAAATTAGTAGACAATACAGCTGCAAAATTTTCATTAGCATCTTTAGTAATGTTTCGGGCGTTTTTAAGAAGTCAAATTTTGTGCAAAGTGAAATAAAAAGCATAAAAAAAATTCAACAAAAAAGCAAACAAAAAATTAAATAATAATTAGCATTAATTACATTAATGTTAATAGATTAAATTTAATGTGATGGATGTGTTTGACTATTATTACCCAACAAATTTAGCTCTGGCGTTTATATTTGAAATTGATATTCTAAGATTATTTTCTAATGATTCTGTTGATAGGCATGATCTATGCTTGTTCTTAATTAATAACATAGTTGAAAATGCCGATTCGCAGAGGTATGTTGTTGCAAACGGAACCAGAATATTTAATGCTGAGTCAGTTAATGAGGGATATTCGTTTTGCCGCTTTATCCAAAATTCTGAAATATCGCTTCCAGAAAATTCCAATGCGAGTATTGAATCCGATCTCAAGTCAATTAATTCCTCTTGTAATTTCCAAGGAAGATGATCAGATTGTAAATTATTACTAAATCTGTTATTATCCAGTCATGTTCTTTATTTTGATTTAAATTCGGAAAATACTTTTCAAAGAAGTTAATTGATTCTGTTAAATGATTTACGATATTTTTTTTAAGTTCTGTTGACAACGACATGTTATTTTCTTCAAGAAATTCATGCAAAGAAATAAACATGCTTCTGTTTCCTTGTGCAAAGCTCTTGGTCCATACGGACAATTTTTTTGAAAGGTTTGTAGCTTATTGTTAAGAATCAGTAAATTAGTACTTTTTCCCTGAAGAGAAAGATTCAGTTCGTTAACCTTTTCAAAAAAATCCGCTAAATACGAAAATAGACACATCCACCTATCATCGCAAAAAAGGGCAGCTAAATCTGGTTTCTTTTCTAGAAGAAATACCCTAAGCTCGTGTTTTAATTGTAGAATTCTTTTTATGACTCTTCCACGTGACAGCCACCTTACTTCTGTGTGATATAACAGACTTTCATGTTCAGAACCCATTTCTTTACATAAAATGCGAAATAATCTTGATGAACTCGCATTGCGTTTTACAAAATTTACTATTGTTGAAACATCTAACAACACTTCATTTAGTTCATTTCCCATTCTTCTAAAAACTAAATTTTCTCTATGGATAATACAATGCACATGTTTCGCATTTGGGCAAACTTTTTATACCTCAGATATAAATTGCTGCTGCACCATCAGTGCATACACCAACGCATTTTTCCCATGCTAATTCATTTTTCAAAAAAAAATCATTTATAGTTTTAAAAATATCAACGCCTTTTGTAGTACCAGAAAGATTTCTACAAAACAACATATCTTCATGAAGCTGTAAATTGTATTGAAATTTAATAAAAACCATTAATTTAGCATCATTTGTGTTATCAGTGGATTCGTCGAGCTGAATGGCAATTTTACTGCTTTGTTTTATGCGTAAAAGTAAGGTTAAATTAATATTCTCGGCAATGCAATGTACTCTTCTTTTAATTGTATTATTGGACACAGGAATATTTTTAAGGGGTTCGGCTACTTCTAAACTATGAACTGTTTTGCAAATTTTTATCACTGCTGGTAAAACAAGATCTTCGCCAATGGTATGGTTTTAATTGAAGTATGTGCATATTCAACAGTTAAACTTATTTAACGAAGATATATTTATTTGTTATATTCGCGGCTCTTCGCGGCCCCCTTGCGGGTAGGCCACGGCCCACCACTTTGGGAAGCACTGGTCTAATGAACCAATATGCCTGCGAATAGATTTATCTCTGCAACACCTCACAGACTATCCGCAGAATGGTGATGACTTTCTCCTGCCAATAGTTGCTGGTGACGAAATTTGGTGCCATTACTACATGCCATTCAGTAAGTTATCGTGAATGCAGTGGAAACATTCAAGTTCACCATCACCGAAGAAGTGTAAAGCACAACCTTCTGCAGGCAAGGTGATTTTAACATTTTTTTTTCGGCCATGAAGGACCCTGATAGAATTTAAGGACGCTGGAGTAAATGTCAATGCGAATCTGTTCAATCAAACTTTGAACAAGGTTCATCAAGCAATCAAGACGGAAACGTCCAGGAAAACTTACGCGTGGGGTCATTTTGCTGCACGATAATGCTGGGCGTCATGTTGCTAATATGGTATAAGAAAATCTTCAACGAAAGAAATGGGGTGGTCTTAGAGCATCCAGCCTATAGGATCTATCGCCTTGCGATTTCCATATTTTTGGACCGCTGAAAAAGGCGTTAAAAGGTCGGCATTTTGAGTCTGACGCAGAAGTATAGGTGGTAGTTGTGGAAGACTTCTTCAATCAGCAGCCACAAGAATTCTATGAGCAGGTTATACGTCCCTGAGTAAAACAATGGGATAGGTACCTTAACTGTGACGGTAATTATTTGTAATTAAATTGTTGAATAAATTTTTTATGCACCTAAGATGGGTTTCAATTGAACACACTTCGTATATAAATTTTCTATTCAACAGTTAGTAAAATGAAACACACAACGTACATGATTGTGTAATGCATATAAAGATCTTAAGATGTTATTAAAAAAAAACTACTTCATTCATAATGTATATTGAAAATGTAGATACATTAAAAGCCGGTATTAATTCTCATAAATTTTTATTTCAATTTAAAAATGTTGTACACTTTGAACACGCGCCATTAAAAACTACTAATTAAAAGTTTACGTAGTGCTTGGTAAGCATCTCTAATTCTTCTCCATTTTTCAGTGTTATTAATTGCTCCAGCTATTAATATTTTGAAGTGTCTGTACAAACAAGGATCCTTTAAGCGTCTTTGAATTTCTTTGAAGTTCGCTCTTCAAGAATAATTAGAGGGGAGTTGTCTTAGTTTTATTATGCCGTAAAAGTTTCGGCCAACTATAGGTAAACGTGCTGGAGGAGTTTCTGTAGTTATTTTTCGAAGCGAATACTTTTCCCGACAGAGCGAATAAACTATAATTTGCTTGAGTTCCCAAGAAATTTCGCGCACGTGGAAAAAACTTAGTCCCTTGTGCTTTGATCGTTTTGTTATGGGCAGAAAGATAAACAGGGTAGATAAATTTGGAACTCCCTTGCGTTTTAGTTCTATTAATTTTTTCCTTCTTTCGTTTGTTTTGAAATTCAGTTATTTGCTTTTTGAGACCGTATTTCGATAAAGTTTCGCATTTCACGAGCGGAATCAATTACTTAAAAGTTAAGTTATTGCAATGGCCAACACTCGAGCTCTTTCGTCTCAGTAACGAAAAGCAAAAGATAACAAAGTCTATTAAGGACATTTGTTAGTGCTATAAAAGTTGGCAATTTGCGTACAAATCCCACGATACTAAAGCCTATCTTGTAGCTTCGTCCAAGCTTCTTAACGAAACAAATCTTTAGTAATCTGAGTCCCAAAGCACCCAGCCTTGCAGTCTAGGGAGAAGAGTGAATATCGATTCTTGAGATTTTTATTCCACCATTGATACGCATGAATGGCTTGAAATTTCACCCTAAACAACGGCCGTGCAAAATATCTGATTACGTTCTATTCTGTTTAAAATAGATTGAATATCCTAGTTTCAAGGAGCATTAATAAAATTCGGAGATCGTTTCGAAGATACATAGAAAAATATTGGTAGTTTTCGGTAAAATTCGGAACTCTTAAAATAGGCCGGAATAAAATCTTTATTTGCTATTTTATTGAAGAACATGCCAGGGAAAAGTTTATAAACGTTTGAGCAAACCTTTGACTTACAGCTTTTCAACTTTGCATTCGATGTTCTTCATTTAGAATGAACAGCATTTTCATCTCCACGTCGAGATAGACTTATTCTATATGATTTTGCAAATGTTAAACATTTTAAATAAAAATTTATTCTGAAAAAATTAGACATTTTTTAAATTTCCAAATGCCTGCAAAATATGCATAAAACACTGACAATTGGCTTAATAATATTCCAAGATATTTTACAAAAGAGTATTCATTTATATTACATCTCATCTAACCTACAATTGTGAAACATTGCTTCTGTAATAATACATAAAATGAGAAATATACAAGTGGTTTTCCGCATTTCAAGCAGCTCAGTAATAGAAATAAAATATTAAAGGTTAACAAAATGGGTAGAAGAATAAAAGATGAAATGTGGATATGGTGCTCATTTTACAGTTCAAGTTTAATAAAATTAAAGAGATCAACGCTAAGATCATAGCGCTCAACTAAAGTGGTGGTATGATAGGAGATATATTAAAAATGGAAGGGCACAGAAGAAATGCGACGGTGAAGCTCATATCTAAAGGTAGTAAGAAAGCGAGTGACATTAAGATTAGAAACGAGTAAATGGCATGGAGAAGATTGTGGTGGCAGCAGTAGAAGAAGGTTAAATCTAATAAATGTAGGGGACGAATTTACATTGTTTATGATATGAAGGTGAAAGTGAGTGTAAATGTTTATCTACGTGAATAAGGGGACAGAAAATATCGTTAACAGTATTACTATAAAAAGGTTACTGGAATAGAATAGTGATGATTTTCAGGGCGGAGGTACAAGCGACATTAGGATAAAAGTAATGAGAGGAGAGGAATACGACAGCAGAGGATTGGTGTATATATCAAGAGATCCAAAAAATGCTGATCCTCAGTGGGCTGTGGAATGAAAAGTCACGTCTTTACTAGACTAAAGGAATGTTTATGATGTCAGATAAATTAATTATCTTTTTTTTTATGCGAATCTGACAGATTGTTAAAATGATTTTTAATACATTTCAAAGAGCATTCATTATTGAATCTTACTTTCGGAACGGCTTTCAAGTTGACGGAGAATGGACTTATTTGATTCCTGCTTGTTTTGTGGAATTCTGAGAGAGGTATCCCAATGAAATTATTACATACCGAAAATTTTATGCTTTGGTTAAGAATTTAGTCGGCAATTTTCGAAAAACTGGAAGTGTTAGAAGGAAAGAAGGGCCTGGTAGGCTAAAGAAGATAATACCTGCTTTAATTGAAACTGTAAGACAATGAATTGACGAGGCTCCGAAAACACCAATTAGACATTTATGCCAGCAAGTTGATTATTTAAGTTACGGTACATGCCACAGAATATTGAGACAAGCTTTGCATCTGCATCCTTACCGATTTATTTCCGTTCAGGAGCTTTTAGAACAGGATTATCCAAAAAGAGTTCAGTTTTGTCGTTGGTTTTTGGATAATCTCAATGACGAGCAGTTAAATTTAACTTTTTTTTTACCGACGCAGCCTGGTTTTACCTTAATGGGTATGTTAATTCACAGAATATGCGGATTTGGAGTAGCGAGAATCCACACATTACAATTAAAGCTCCCCTTCATCCACAGAAAATAGGAGTTTGGGTTGGAATGAGTCGTCGTAAGTTAGTTGGGCCAACATTTTTCGAAGGCACGCTAACTGCAGCAAGATACAGGAACGAATTATTGCAACCATTCTTAAATGAACTTCACGATGATGAGCTACGGGATGGTTTTCTGCAACAGGATGGCGCAACAGCTCATGCAGCTGCAGATACAATTAATTTTTTACGCGAATATTTTGATGACTGAATCATCAGTAGGAATACTGCAACACCCTGGCCCCCTCGCTCTTGTGATATTACTGTTTTGGGCTTTTTTCTATGGCCCTATTTGAAAAACACCATTCTTAAAACTCCAGTTAATGATTTAAACGAACTGAAACTTAGAATTGAAGAAAACTGTCAAGAAATTAACAACTCACCTCAATTATTACAAAATGTTTTTGGAGGTATGAGAAGACGAGTTCAGAAATGTTTGGAGGAAGAAGGCAGACATTTTCAACATTTGTTGTGATTATTACATAGTTCAGGTTTATTCATTTCTTTTACTGCTGCTCAATAAAAGATTTCTGCTCCTAAAAATGACGTTTGGGGACCGCGGTAGAGTAATGGCCACAGCGCTTGGCTTGGAGTTATTCTACCAAAGTCGCTCAGGTTCGAATCCTGAGCACTGCACTTTCCCAGGGTGTTTGTGGTGTCTGGGGCATGGGGTTTTTCAAGGTTGGGGCATGTTAGACCTGTGAATAGCACGAAATGCGCTGAGCCGGGGTAAGCTGGGTGCCCTTAAGCAACTCCACGATTCTTTAAAAAAAATTACGTTTCATTATTATTTAATTCCAGCTAACCTAACCTTGCCTGAAATTGACATTATAAACATTCCTTTAGTCTAGAAAAGACGTGACTTCTCATTCCACAGCCCGCTGGTGATCAGTTTTTTTTATCTATAGATGCTTAAATATCCTTTCCCGAGAAAGATATTACAGAAAAGGACTATGACGTATACTCTACGAAGATACAGAAGACAATTAATTTGTAAGTAAATGTAACAACAAAATGTATATATTTACTTAATAGGATATCGGAAGTGAAATATGTTTATCCAGGCGGAAGGAGAAATGCGCAGTCAGGGTGGTAGTAATGCTAAGACTGTAAGGGAATAATATTTCAATGGATGTTTGTATTATACAAAGTGTCTTTAAAAAGCTTTTACAAAGCAATACCTGATCCTCCCATTTGAGAAACCTCTGTTGCACTTATTAAAATTAAAATAGGCTCTATAATGCAACTTTGATAAGTGACGTATGCATATAAAGTTTGAAAACATTGATCCGACTATTACCATAATTATACAGGGTGTCCTTTAAATGCCTTAAAAGCTTCAGGTAGAATTTTTCCTTTATGAATGCTTAATACAAATCTTCAAAAAAAAGTAGGTATTTGGAGCTTAGTTTTCTTGTACGAGAGTGTTAAAGTTCATATCTTTAAAACAGAATTTCATGGAAACAATAACGAGAACTTTAATGTTGCACGTATCTGCCGATAAGTGACTGACTGCCACTTGATTATGTAAAGATTAATATTGAGTTGACGCTCTAGTTGTTCTTCTGGAAGTACTGTTAAAAATGATAAATTTCGTAAATACTACATTTGACAACAGTGCAAGGCCATGGTATTGTGATGAAAAGTAGAAAATTTGTTTTTCGACATTTGTCAAAAT
>JABXWE010048331.1:0-12052 GCA_014611495.1 Limonius californicus
AAATTATTTTTTCAAGTAAAACTTTTCTATGCCATATTTTTTTATTTATGTATATGTATTACGACTACCAATTTATATAGATTTATGGTTTACTTGTTTAGTATAAATTATACAACATTACACAAAAAGCTTCTAAATGAATCGGCCTTCCTAAAGGATATTTTGTATTTAAGAATGTCAATTTATTGTATGTAAATAGGAGTAGCTTGTTTGGGGAATTGGGGATAAATGATTAGAACCAAATGTTAATACGTAGTTTTTGTATGTGATGTTACTTATTTAAATTTTGAATAAGATGAACGATGTAAAAATAAAATTTTTTTATTGGGCCTACTTGCTATTTCATTACGAAAATGTATTTGACCATACGAAGAATAAGATTCAGAAATGAATATTATTTGTTACGGTCACAAAAACTGATATTCTAATTCTTAAATTAACTCGCCCCTAGTACACCACTATAAACCGCTCTCAGAAGCCTGAACAAGCGATAATTACATTTTCGACGTTGCCAATTCTCAGGGCTTGGTTTATTCAGGCGACTATGTATGGGCGTCGTACAATCGGTGGAATATATCCATGGGTATAAATTATATAAACATTCCGTTGAAGCGCCCTCTACAGTGAGATCCCACCAACTAGAACGCGTATATCAGGGGGTAGTACGCCACCATACGATGCCCATCATAAATTTTAATAGAAACGTCCCCATCACATAACAAGTCTGTAGAACAATTTAAACACACTTATCTATAAGAAGCCCGAGGTCGGGCTTCGTAAGTTGGTCGCGGGCATGGTAGTGCTGCACGGTATAGCGTTTTGGGCTGCGTAAAGCACATTAATACGTCTATATATACAGGGTGTCTCAGAAAGAATGGGCCAGCGTTTAGTCATAGATTCTTTAAGTAAAAATAAACCGATTAAACCTTATATACCATAGGCAGAAAGCCCTTCCTTAAGTTTTCTGTTTTGTTTACGAAAATGTGTCGACATAACGAATGTCAAGGCATTTTCGTAAACACAAAGCAGAACTTAAAAATATAATTTTTATAACACCAACGTATTTAATTGACTTAGCATTGTTCTTTACTGTGGATCACAAACATTACCCATTGTTTTTGCGATCATGGCTACCTGATAATTGCATGTCGTAACGACAATCCAAAACTTGGGACAAGCATTTTAAGGCAAACGGTTGCCCTTACACGTATGAACTAAGAGTATCTTATTTTTGTACTTTTTAATTCTCTTTCAGAAAATAACATAAAATTTTAAAATGTTCTACTAATAACAAAGTTAGAACCTATATAAAATTTCAGTGGTAGGTTAAGTGCCTCTTACGGTCAAGTTTGGTTAATGAAATTAATTCTGTGACTGTACTACAAAGAAATATCTTTAGATTTGTGGAAATTTCAATAAAAAGAAGAAATAAAAAATTGAACTTTAACTTCTTAAGGAAGGACTTTCTGCCTAAGGTATATTAGGTTTAATCGGTTTATTTTTACCTAAAGAATCTATGATTAAACGCTGGCCCATTCTTTCTGAGACACCCCGTATATACTTATATACGTATTTGTATTATTGGCACCTATTGCGTTTATTATGTATTTGAAGGAAAATTTTAATTTAAAAATTCACACTTCAAAATTATCGTACCGTGTAACAAATCCCGTTCCAATTTGTCACATTTTTCGCCCAATCAGTCACTTTTATATCGAAAACATCACGTTACTAAACATTTTCAATAAGAATTTGAAAACCATTGTCAAATAATTATTACATTGTCAGGCGTTTATAATAAGATCTGTGTTAAATTGAATTGTGAAGTTTTCTTAACAAATCAGTGACGGCCGGTGTAAATGTTTCTAATAAATAAATATTGTATATTTTTCTCGTATTTGTTTACACCTGTCTATTTTTTAAACGTTGACGTTTTTATAGTGTTGAGTTTCTAAATATGTATTCCTTATTTACTCCGCGCCGGAGAAATGCTTTCGGAATTCTGCATTTTGGGTATATGCGAACTTCGTACCTTTTCGTCGCCGAAGTCCGATAATTGTGGTTCTTATAAATATCAGTCGGTGGCTCCACATTCTAAACATTAAGCTTGTTGACAGAAGGGTGCAGGGCGTTGAAGTCATTGGTGGGGCAACAGTTACACTTTTTAACATTGGCTTGCGTATCTTCTTAAACTTCTCAATCAACGCTAAGAGCCTTTCTAAAGATATAATACAGTTTAAACCAATAAACGGCAGGATTCCATACGTTAGAATTAGGATGAAGCCAGCAAACTTGTCACTTGGAAATGCTTACGCACCGACTGAAGATAGTAGTGAAATTGAGAATGAACAATTTTATGATAAACTAGAACCAGTATGCAAGACGATGCCTAGATGTGATACTCAGAGACTTTAATGCCCGGAATGGTAAAGAGTAAATGGTAGGGAAACAAACAATAGCTGCACAAAATAACGTGGACATAGCCAGGAGGATATGAAGGAAAAAAAGAGAAAGAGCAGGCGATAAGAGATATAATGCAGATGCAGATTCAAACCACGATCTGGTGGTCACATGATTAAAACAAAATAGCCCACGACAAGATGGAACAGAGAAGACAAACCGGAAACTAGCAATTGAAAAGCTGAACAAGAAAAATATAAGAGAAAATTATGCAAACGAAGTTGACCGAGTAATAGAAAAGAAGCAAAAACAAAAAGATATTAACCAAGAATGGTGCAAGATAAGCCAAGGCATACGAGCAAGTGCAGAGCGAATACTTGGATACAAAATGAAGAACAGACGGAAGGAACGGTTTGACAACGAGTGTGAGGAAAAAAGGTGAGCAAGGCTAAAGTGGTACAGAACACGGAAGCAGGAAGACTTAGAAGACTACAAAGAACAAAGAAAGAAGCAGGAAGGATATATAAATAAAAGAAGAATGACCGACTTAAGGAAAGATGGAAGAAATAGAAGAAAACAGCAGAAACAACATTGCGCGAAGCTTTTATATAAAGATAAAAGACCAAAATCAAGGTTACAAGGTCAGGGCAAGAGAAATGAAGAACGAGCAAGGAAAAACAGAAGACAGCCAAGAAAGCATAAAGAAAATATGGAAGAATTACTTCCAGAAACTCTTAAACGTGCAACTATAAACTGAAGAAGACCAATGAGAGGAAGATAAAATTGAAATGGCAGAACCAATGTATGCGGAATGAGAACAACTACACGAGAGAATTTATGAATTATGAAACAGATATGGGCACAAGAAAAGATACCGGATAAATGGAAGGAAGGAGTCATAGTGACGATAAAAAAGAAAGGAGACCCGGAAGACTGCCGTAACTATAGAGGAATTACCCTTCTTAACTCAGCATATAAAATCCTATTGACTCTAACACACAGGCGATTAATAAAATATACAAATAATATAATGGGTGGAGGGAAGAGGAGATTCTGGAAGAATGGAAGACCGATATAATGATCCCAGTTCCAACGAAAGGAGATATGTCAGAATGCAAGAATTATAGAGGCATCTCCTTAATCAACGTGACATACAAAGTACTAACAATTATCGGCACTGGTCAAGAATGTGGGTCCCAAACCTTCTAATTTATGTTCTAATTAGATCAAGAATCAAGAATGTGGGTCCCAAACCTTCTAATTTATGTTCTAATTAGATAATGTAAATATTTGCTAACCTAACCTAACCTAACCTAACCTAACCTAACCTAACCTAACGTAACCTAATCTAAAGTAAACTAACCTAACCTTGACCAGTACCAGGTTAGGTTAGGTTAGGTTAGGTTAGGTTAGGTTAGGTTAGGTTAGGTTAGATTAGGTTAGGTTAGGTTAGGTTAGGTTAGGTTAGGTTAGGTTAGCAAATGTTTACATTATCTAATTATAACATAAATTAGAACATGGTTTGGGACCCATATTCTTGACCAGTACCCAATTATCATAGAAGAAAGATTACCAAAATACATTGAAAATGCAATAGGGGACTACCAGAATGGCTTTAGAAAGGGCAGATCCACGGTTGATGCAATCCACAAACTGAATCAAATAGCCGAAAGAAGCTATGAGTAGAACATAGAAACGCACATAATCTTCGTCGATTTCAAACAAGAATTCCGCCAACTAAGAAGAGCGCAATTAATGGATGATCTGAAGAATATTAAAATACCCAAAAAAAGTCAGAGAAAACAACTATGAAAGAATCCAATGCTACCATAGCCACGGGACTGACTACATCCGAGAAAGTGCAAGTACAAAAAGGCGTGCGACAGGGAGATGCCATGTCCTCCTCTCTGCACTTCACCATATCAATGGACGCAATAATTAAAAAAATAGGAGATATAGGAACTGGTAATAAAAATCTCACGCGAGTCATAGCTTACGCAGACGACGTAGCAATTATATCAAGAAGTAAGAAGGAATTGGAAAGAGCACTTCTGACTTTAGAGCAGCACGCGAAGAGCGAGGACTTGAAGTGAATAAAGAAAAAACTAAATACATGTTCGCTAGCAGAAAAGACACAAGACAAATTTCATTTGTGGAAGCCATACATTTAAGAAGTGGAAACATTTAAGTAACAGTGAATAGAAAAAATGAAAACAAGACATAAACGAAAGAATTCTGAAAGGAAACAGGGCATTCTACAGTAATAAACAAAATGTTAAAAGACAAGAAACTTAGTAAAAGAATTAAATGAAGAATATACAAGACAATAATGAAGCCAATAATAACATATGTAAGATATGTTGCCTATATGCCAGGGAGATAGGTTGGCAACAAGTGAGCGACAGCAGGTAAAGTGATATCAGTCCCCGGCTGAACGCTCATGCAGTGAGGACTCGACCGCATGTACATGTATATTGTATACTGAACACTGAATAAAGTCAACATATAATCAAGCGTGTGTGCATTCATTACAACATATGCAGCAGAAACAACACTGACGGTAAAAGATGAAAAAAACCTTAAAATACTCGAAAGATAAGTCATAAGAGCAATAGCAGGATCAGCAGTTAGTAAAGCATGAAATAGAAGAGATATAGGGTAAAGAAAATATAGTAACAAGTATTACAGTAATGAGAATAAGATGGTATGGACACATACAAAGGAGTGAGAAAAAGTCAGCTTTAAGGTGCATAACAGGATGGGTTCCAATGGGTAACAGACCTCAAGGAAGACCAAAGTGTAGATGGAAAGAACAAGTAGAAGAAGGCTTAAAAAAGATGAATGTGAAACAGTGGAAAAAACAATTTACAAACAGAAAAGCAAAGAAAAACAAATAGTGTTTCACGCAAAAACACATCAATCTTTGTGGAGTGAAGTGTAGTTAAAATTAGAAATACAAAGGGCTGTTCCACCTAGTAAATAGGATAAACTTCAGTTCTAAGTTGTAGAACAGCTATAATTTTTACTGAAATGTGTTAGCTTATTATTATAATATAATTGGTGACTATCAGTGTAGATTCACAGCGAGCATATGATAATACAAATAATGGAAAAGGGACACGAACACAGCATTGACTTCACTTATTATTCATTGAATTTCAATAGGCCTTCGACAAAGTTAATAGAAAGCAGATGGCAAAGGCAATGCGTCAAATGAACATACCAAAAAAGATAGTACGTCTGTTAGAAATGACGATGAAGGAAACAACGGTATCTATTAGAACCGCAGCAAGGGAAACAAGTAACTTCATAGTAAATTCTGGGGTGAGGCAAGGAGATGCGTATCTACCAAATTGTTCAATATAGTACTAGAAAAAATAATAAGACAGATCATCATGGGACAATAGTAAGCAGAGACGGGCAACTGCTCGCATATGCTGATGATGTTGTTATTATTGCTATGTTCATAAATCTGGAAAGGGAAATTGGTACAATGGGGCTGAAAATAAACGAGAACAAAACAAAATATCTGAAATGCCACAGAAACGTAAACATGGACAGAGGTAACATACAAGTAGGCAGTTACACATTCGAAGAAGTCGACAACTTTAACTATCTATCAGAGCATATTACGCAAATAAAATAATGTTAAAGGATAAGCAAATCACAGTTGCAACGAAGCTCAAAATATACAAAAGCCTAATCAGACCCGTCCTTACCTAAGCAGCGGAGCTCTTGTGCTTCATAGGAAGAGAAGAAGAGCTGAGAATTTTCGAGCATAGTGCCGAGCGATTTATAAAAGGGCAAAGAATCAGGTGGCTAGGTCATGTAACGCGAAAGGAAAGTAGTACCATTAAATTAATTACACAATGGAAGCCGAATGAAGATAGGCCCGAAGGGAGCCCGAGATTAAGATGGTATTGCGAGGTGACAAAAGATTTACGGATAATGAAGGTGACTGACTGGACTGGGAAAACAAAGGATAGCAAATGAGGCGAAGACGCATGGAAGTTTGTAAACGAGAAAGTGCGCGGGAAGTGAACATGTGTGAAAACGAAGAAGCCGTGAACAAAATTTGAATGTATGGGGACTGATCCCCCCAATAAAAGGATCTCAAAAGTGAATGTACTGCTTAAATTCCAGTGGAGTGAAATGCTATTATTATTAACATAAAGAACTGCATATAAAAGTTATCAAAGCTAATTTACCTTGCGACCACAGAAGAATATAGAATACACATTTGAATAAAAAAACATGTTGGGTCTATCCTAATTATCGCCTTGCATACAAACGGCTGTATTTTTTATTTGTTCCTTAATTAACATTAGAATATTATCTGCTATTAGTCATATATGTTGGTGATTCCCAAAATCTATAGTGTCGTAATTAAATCCCGTGTCCGGTGCATTGAATTTCTTTTTTTATAATAAATAAATCAAAAATTTGAAAGGCATCTATAATTACCAAAAATTTAGCTACAAAGTGTGGGGTGTCGAAACACCCCACCATAGTATAAATGTCAACTTGAAAACGCGATAGTATTCGAGGGTTTATAATCACCACTTTTAGATTGATTATGTTTTCACACTAAATCGATGGGCCTCTTAAGGAGCGTGAAAGCTTCATAATACTAATACATATATGTATAATGTTGAAGTGTGTAATAATTAAACCACAATCCTGATAAAACTCTACAGATAGCAAGCCATTTTTATCTAATACAATGACCTATAGTCTACATAAACAAATGAATCACTCGGCTCTATCCACTAAACGAAAAGGGCGAGTACTTCACCTGTATACCTCTAAACTGCCAGATGTTTTTGTAAAATAATCGGGGAATCCTCTAATTTTCGTTTGAACGGCAGCATACTCAACGTTTGAATTCGATATGCAAAAATTGGGATATTATTGCAATTTCCGTACGATAATTTGAGATTTCTACAATCTGGTAATCTGCAACATACACACTATGTTCAAGTAACACCTTGGCTAGATAAGGTTATAAATTGTAATTACCTGAGTCGAATGAGGACAATGAAGCAGTAATTCCTCGTTTTTCAGAATTGCACAACGTTCCACAACATGAATATATTTTACAGTACCTTTTACGTTAACTTTCTGCACAAACGACCACACTTAACCTACCTCGAACGAAGCTGCACGTCCGCGCAAGTTGCAGTTGTAGAACTTTCACGAATTTAGCTTACCTCATTCTAATACGTTGTAACTTCATATAGATATCCGTATTATTTGTAAGTACCTATATATTTTCAAAAATCAGCTTAGGCTTTACCCGCTTTAGTAATACCAGTATCACTCACGATTAAACTGTACTAGTAAATAGCTCCAAATAAAATATATCAATCGCCGTTGGCTGATAACTAATCTAAAACAATTAGCGTGCGACGCGGATAAGCTATATAAACTGAATCGGGGGGAACCACCGAATAGCTATCTCGTGCCTATTTATAGGTTGTGCCCGATAATGTATTGTTGTCAACGCTGTTGCCAGTGTATTTACAGCGTTTTAAACAGTCGTTTATGTAATAAAAATAACATTTTGTATTTTGTTGTTGTACTAAAACAACTCCTCAAAATATCTGGGGTCACGTTAAAACCTATATGGTCGTATGGTCTTCCTTAGAGTCCTAGATTTACAATCTAGGACTCTAGTCTTCCTCTATGAGGAACCGCTAGCTTCTCAAACCTGGCTATCATCGAGAGATTCCAAAATAAAGTGTTACATGCTTTAGTCAGTGCTCCGTGGTATGTGCCAAATAAAGTGATCTTAAGTGATTTGTGTATACCTACTGTAAAAGAAGAAATAGAAAGAGTTGTCCAAAGATATAAAGACCGACTATCAGTACATCGCAACCAACTAGTGAATACCTTAATGAACGAATCGGATAAACCGAAACGTCTAAAACAATTTAAACCTAATGAACTCCCAACGCGTTTTTAATTATTAATTATTAATTTAACCTAAATGTAATTCTAAGAACTAATTTAAATTACCCTTCTTCCTGTTAATGTGTGTTAAAACACTCACTTGTATTATGCATTATACATTAGTGAAAATTTATAATAGAGTGCCTTGTTGGAGTCCTACTCTACATGTCCATAAGCAATTGGCAGTTTTAACGGCTGCTTGCACTTATTGTTATATGTACCACACTAAATAGGTACTTATTGTCCGTTGTAAATAGAACAGATTGTATAATAAAGGAGTTAATAAAAAATAAATGTTGTTGTGCCAAAAACTTACAATTAATTCACTTACACTCGTGTTACGCAACGGTTTTTGCCTGCTGTGAATATTACTTAAATGTACGCTCAACAAATAAATATTTATTAAAATATATACAACTTCTGTCGACCAATTTTAACAGCTGGAAAGAATTATGAAGATTCAAAGAAAAGGCCGTGCAGGCCGAAAAACAATATATAAAGATGCTATACAAATTCTAAATTCTATTTTTCTAATTTACAAAACTTTACCTAGCTTTCTAAACGGAAAGAGTATGCTAAATTGTCCAAAATGGTTTAGTACTTTAAGTGTTTGCTGTAGCAGCCCTTTATTTTTAAATTTTATATAATCACTGTAATGTTAACTAGGTTTAATAGACCTCTAAAGAAATTTCTTGAATATAATCGGAATTTTCAGTACCTACTTTTCAGTGTCTCTCAGATCTCATCTTTTTATTCACTAGTAGTTCTAGTGCGCGGCACTCCTGCAAGATTATACCCTGGGTCTCTTTCTTCCTCCTTTGCGTTATCCTGTTGATTTTACATCATTGTGTGTTTCAATCTTATTGGCAAGATACGTACATTATCCTGACCGGGTTTTCTGCAGTTTTCCTAGTCTGTACAGGTGAATGCCGGGGGTAAATA
Organism: Limonius californicus; assembly: GCA_014611495.1. NCBI lineage: Eukaryota > Metazoa > Arthropoda > Insecta > Coleoptera > Elateridae > Limonius > Limonius californicus. Next base: position 9,295 of record JABXWE010048331.1, read on the forward strand.
ATTACAAGTCAATCTGCAGCCGAAGTTTAACTTTTAATCAATAAATATATTCAATTTGTTACTGAGTTTTATACAGGGTGTCTCAGAAAGAATGGGTCAGCGTTTAGTCATACTCATAGATTCTTTAGGTTAAAATAAACCGATTAAACCCAATATACCTTAGGCAGAAAGTCCTTCCTTAAAAAGTTATAGGGCGTTAAAGTTCAATATTTTATTTTTTATTTTTATTGTAATTTCCACAAATCTAAAGATATTTCTTTCAAATTTGGTTCACACACTTACCATTATGTAGTACAGCGACAGAATTTTCATTAATCAAACTTGACCGTAAGAGGCACTTAACCCACCACTGAAATTTTATATTGGCTCTAACTTTGTTATTAGTAGAACATTTTAAAATTTTGTTATTTTCTGAAAGAGAATTAAAAAGTACAAAAATAACGAACGTCTCTGCATTTTCGTAAACACAAAACAAATTAAATTTCTATAACACCAAAGTATTTAATTGACTTAGCATTGTTCTTTACTGTAGGTCACAAGCACTATCCATTGTTTTTGCGATCATGGTTACCTGATAATTGCATGTCGTAACGACAACCCAAAACTTGGGACAAGCATTTTAAGGCAAACGGTTGCCTTAACGCGTATGAACTAAGAGTACCTTATTTTTGTATTTTTTAATTCTCTTTCAGAAAATAGAATAAAATTTTAAAATGTTCTACTAATAACAAAAGTTAGAGCCAATATAAAATTTCAGTGGTAGGTTAAGTGCCTCTTACGGTCAAGTTTGATTAATGAAAATAATTCTGCCGCTGTACTACAAAATGGTAAGTGTGTGTGCCAAATTTCAAAGAAATATCTTTAGATTTGTGGAAATTACAAAAAAAAAGAAAAAATAAAATATTGAACTTTATCGCCCTATAACTTCTTAAGGAAGGACTTTTGTACTAAGGTATTAGGTTTAATCGGTTTATTTTAACCTAAAGAATCTATGGCTAAACGCTGGCCCATTCTTTCTGAGACACCCTGTATAAAACTCGGTACAAATTGAATATACCGCCTATTCAAAAGTAGTAGACACTAGAGTTAAATATATTTGAAGACGGCTTTAATTGTCTCTCCTGTAAGATTTGCTTTTGTCGACTTGATGCAGTTGACCTCTGAACTGCTGAATTGCAGTTGATATTTTATTAATCATACATACAACAATACAACATATTCTTCCCCCTTTCTTCTTTCAAATTTTACAAATAGTACTCTTAAACTTTTTAGGTAAAATTTTGACTCTTTTAGGACGATTAAAGTCTGTTGTAGATTCTTCGACTTTCCTTTCACCATTTTGATCGTACCCACTTTCCGGTTCTTTAAATTTACATTTTTGTTACCTTTTGTGCACTTTCATTTACATCACTTAATTTTACACAGTGGGTTTGATGCTTAATTGCTTGAAGTGATGCTGACGGTTTTGAAGTAACAACATCATTGTCTCAGTAATTATTTTCCTTGATGTTAACTCTGTTTCTTTGGTAGGGTTTATCGTGAACTTCGACGATGTATGATCTGACGGACAACTTGTTTTGAATTTATGTGTATCAGGACGTAATTGAGTGTTGACTTCATCTCCTAGCTGTAATTCTTGTAAATTTTTTGTTTCTACCATAATAGGTCTTGTTCGTAAGACGTTTTATTTTTATGGTTTCTGTTACATTTTCAATTATTTTTGGTTTTAAATTTACAGAAGGTATCCCATGTTTGTCTGTCCAACTTGTTCCCATTTTATTTGGGGTATTCCTCCAATGAAGGAATGCCCCCCACAGATCCTCCTGTGTGTCTTCACACTTCTTGATGATATTTTTAAAAACCTTTACAGTAGCTTCAGCTTTACCGTTACTTTGCTGATGGATGTTACGTGTAACCAAAACATTTTTTGGCCAGGAATGTCGCATGAAATAAAAGAAACTGTTCGTAATTGCAAAGCCTGTAAAAAATATTCCCAGAGTCAATGGAGGTTGTGTATGTTATCATGTCCAATACCGACTTACCCTTGGCAAATTATTTCAACGCTTTGTAGAATACGCAGGTAGACAACATAAAGTGTTAATAGTGGTAGATCATTATTCTGATTATTTTGATGTAACGTTCTTAAAAGATCTTAAACCAAATTCCGTAATCACAAGCTTAAAACAATCATTCAGCCGACTCGGAATTCCAGGATTATTGATATCTGATCAAGGAACAAACTTTGTGATTCAAGAAATGGAATTGGGGAATCTTGGGGATTCAAACAAGAGTTAACAAAATCGGCAAATGGTATTAGTATTTGTACTACAAATATGGATTGTCTGTAGAATTAGAGTCTTTCACAACCAGCCATGAATGTAAAGGTGAATTCTCTTAAAATTAATTGTAAAACGTTTACTCGTCGGCAATTTACACTTGCTAGCTATCATTAATATAAGTACCTTGTTTTAAGGTAATTTCTTGAGTGTAATTGTAAGTCATCGACCAGAACTCTTTTTCTTAGCCATTATATCACTTCGTTTGTTTTGGTATATGTTGTGCAAGGTACAAGAGACAAGACGAAGGTGGCGTGATGACTAGTAGTTCAAGGTCACTGATAAACGTTGTACAACAATAAAGCATGTTATAACCCATTTTAGTATTATTTATGATTCGGTAACGATGCAAATATATTCTTGAATTTACTCAGATAGTTCGTAGTTCCTTGTAGTTGTGTTTGCTAGAAAGAAAGTCCACT
>JABXWE010048332.1:0-13743 GCA_014611495.1 Limonius californicus
AACTTCTAAAATTCCAGACATTTTTGTCTCGCAAACACACAAAATCCGAAAGCGTCACAACTTTAGAACAATGTAAACAACTGGTTGTTAAGGTGTGAAACACAGAACAAATCCAAGGGTGTGAAAATTAGTTTCGCAGCACAGAACATATCGCAGTCTACACGATTTCTCGATTGAATTTTTTTTAATTCCAATTTGAATTTTATTCATAAAATCCGTCAAAATGGAATAAAAACATATAAACACCACGTGAATCAAACATATTTATTCACTCAAAGAAATGATCTTACTCGCACTGCGTGCTCGTGATCTCAACATCTTTTCGTGAGTAAACGTATGTTTGATTCACGTGGTGTTTAATATTTAATAATAAACGTTGTAAGAATGCAGACTGCAGACGACAGAACACACTACAACTTTAAATTTAAACTTCGCGAACATTCGCGAGGCAACGCCGGAAATTATCGGAAATTTACTGACAACAGCGCCCTCTAGGAACTATGGACATGTATTAAGTAACTGGTTCAAATAGCTCCATTTGACTGTCATAGGCCTGCTACATGCGTCACGAGCCGTTTACACTAGCAACAGAAGTTTAGAAGTTAGCTTGCAATAGAACAGTGGTGTTTTTGTAATAATTATGATTTATATTAGAGTTGTTTGAATACAGCAGTAAGTGAATAAACACTAATCCTTAGTTATTTATAATTACCAAATAAGCAGAAAATAAGCATATAACTTAATAAATCGCAACAAGATAAGACTTTTTCTATAACTGTGCTAGCGATCTTAATAGCTCGAAGTTGCAACAAGAAATGTGGCCGCTAATCCCTATTACGGTTTTGCAAGTGCGTACATTTATTTACCGGCAAAGCTATGTTGGGTTCACTTAGTTCTGTGGTACGTAAATATTTAGCGACTTCGAGCACTCAGGAACTATTTATTTGAAAAAATTCAAAAACAGAGTTGTTTTTATAAATTTCATTAGAGCTATCGTAAGCTTTCTCGTCTTGAGAACAGCAGTGATGTAAGTTTTATCCTATCTACCGTAGATGTTTAGCGATACATAACCTCATAAAACGGCATATATAAACTAGAGTCCTAGATTATCTAGGACTCTAATATAAACCATGTGCGAATTTTTATTTTGTCATTTATGTATTTTTGGAACATGGGGCACGTTCGGAAAATCGAGTAGGGCAGCTTCGGACTGTCCGAATGTGCCCCATTTAACAAATAAAATCAAACTGGTGAAAGAAAACTTTAAAAACCCCCATTTTGATTGATTTTACTTTCTAGGATGGTGCGTAGCTACATTAAAAAGAGAAATCTCCCTGATATTCCGAAAGATGATTTTAAAAAAGCTGTTAAAGCCGTGCTCAATCGCCAAATGTCGATTCGCATGGCTGTAAGCACTTTTAATATGTCAAAGTCAACTCTTTATGACCAACTTCTGAAAATAAAGAGAAAGAAAAACTTGATTGACTCGGGAAATGAAAGCAATAGTTCAGATGAGGATGCAGCAACCTTCCAAAATATTTTATGGGCTGACTTACAAGTCTACGCGGCAGTTGGCATATGAATAAGCAAGTAAGTCCGGTAAAAAAATTTCAGACACTTGGAACGAAAATAATATGGCTGGGATGGAATGGATGCGATCATTCATGAGTCGTCACCCGAGACTTTCCTACCGCAAGGCAGAAAATACCAGCATTGCACGAGCAGCAGCTTTCAACAAAGCCAATGTTGCTTCGCTTTTTAAGAATTATGCAGAAGTTCAAGCAAAATATAATTTTCCCCCTAATCGCATTTGGAATACCGACGCAACTGGAGTCACAACCGTTCTTCAGGCTCCTAAAGTTATTGCCGAAATAAGGACAAAAGGAGTGGGCCAGTTCGTTTCAGCGCAAAGTGGCGTATTAGTTACAATGTGCGGCTTCATTTCTGCTGTGAGAAATACAACTCCTCCAGCATATGTATTTCTTGGTGTAAGTATGAAAGAGCAGTTTATGTATGGTTCAGTTTCTGGGGCAATAGGCTTTGCCGAGCAGTCAGGGTGGATGTCTTCAAAAATTTTTCTCCAGTTATCGGAGCATATTCAAAAACATACTGGTACTATTCAAGAAAATCCAATTATTTTGTTGCTCGATAACCACGAAACACGCACATCACTCGAGGCCATAGACTATTCTCGTGAGAATGGTAGGGGAAAGGGTGGAGGATTCAACCAGGAGGTAGATTCAACCAGCCGGAATAACTTAGGAATAATTTGATTTATCCGCCTAAATCTGTGACTAGACCTTCTTCCTTCTAAACCCCATTGGTGAGATTTTGATTGATGGTGAAGTGTTCTAGCTTTAATTGGCAAAGTTTAAGTGTTTTTGTGTTTTAAGGTAAGAACTTGTGCTTATTTAATCAGCATTAGCTTTTTGGTAATCCACAATAATTATACAAGTTTATTATTTTCATATGACACTTCGTTGTGTTTAGTAATAAAGCATAATTCTAAACTATAACCTGCAAAATATGATTAAGAATGACACTTCTCTGGTTTGTTAAGGTGGGGTGCTTTCAACCGGTCTTTGTGGCATGATGGCTAATTATCAATAATTCACACGTAAAACATGTTTTAGATGCTGTGTAAATACGTTCGCAAGACAGACAGCATAGATATTGATGAAACTATGATGAAGAGAGCTATTAAAGAATGTATTAGATAATTTTCCAGTACTAGAGAGGCAGCTAGATTATATGGCATAAATCGCAATACACTTCAGACTAGGCTTGGCAACATTATTAAAAATAATGAACAAGATAAGCATGCCAACTCTGATGATTCTGGCGCAGAAATGGATACCAAGGAGAAACGGGAATTTCAGAATAAATACACTGTTACCCTGGTTTTTAGTAAATCAGAAGAGACTGAATTGGCTGAATATATAAAGAAGTCTTCAGATTTAAATTATGGGTTACCATATAAGCATATTCGAACATTAGCCCATGAATTTGCAAAGGCCTTGCCTTTGTGTAAATGTCCTAAAAGCTGGGATGAAAATAACATTGCCGGTACAGTACAAAATCAGATACTTCATCTTTACCAATTCGATTAATTTTCCTTTATCTTTTTAGGAATAGAATGGATGAAGGTATTCATGGGCAGGCACAGTGAACCATCGTTAAGAAAGCCTGAAAGTACTAGTTTGATAAGAAGCATCGCTTTCAACAGGGAACGAGTTGAATTTTTTAACAACTATACCACCGTAATTGAAAAGTTCAAGTGTAGCCCCGATATATATAATTTAGATGAGACCGGTGTTACAACAGTAATGCGACCAATTAAAATTGTGACTTCAAAGAGCAAGAAGCAAGTTGGACAAATTGCCTCTGGAGAAAGAGGCGAACTGGTGACATTTATCGGTATAATAAATGCGTCTGGTGGAACCCTGCCCCCTGTTTACGTATTTCCCCGAATTAGACACTCCGAAGAATATCTCGAAGGTACACCCAATCTAGCTTGGCTCTTGGAAACAAGTCGGGGTGGATGACAGAAGAATTATTTTCTTTGGTAATAAAACATATTAATCAATATAGCAAGTGCTCGGTAGAAGATCGAATTCTATTGGTCGACAATCACGAATCTCATAATCCGTGAAGACGATTAAACTTTGTCGGAAAACCGGAATAACACTTCTGCCAATTCCACCCCATACCACCCATCGCCTGCAGCCACTAGATGTAGGGGTTTATGGTGCTTTTAAGACGGCATTGGCAGTAGCATTTGATGATTGGATGCTTTCGCATCCTGGAAGGGTAATTACTATCGAAAATATTGGGGAGCTGACTAAAAATGCATACTTCAAGGCATTTTCAATGCAAAATATAATGAATGGATTTAAAAAACCCGGGTTGTGGCCTATCAATAGGCTTGCGTTTTTTGACGAAGACTTTGCACCAAGCACTGTTCGAATCACTGAGAACAGTGTGTTTAATGATGGAACAGGCACATCAAAAAATACTGTAGAAAGTGATGCTTGAAAATCACACAGACAAAAAGAATTTACCGAATACTTCAGGACTTCAGAGAATAATGAAGCCACAAAAAACATCCCACTAGAAATGCTTCGACCTTACCCTAAGCTTATTGAACAAACAAAGGCTTCCAAAAGAAAACTACAATCAAAGTCTAAAATCTACACATCAACTCCCAAACTTATTGAAAAAGAAAATCTAGAAAAGGAAAAATCAAGAAAACTATCTTTGAAAAAGAATTCCTTGAATAAAATAGCAGTGAAAAGTGTCAAAAGGAACATCTTATAAGTTCTTCAAGAGATTTGGATATATCTGTACATTTGGAAGACTCCGACTATGATGATTCACTTGATGACTTTCCTGTATTGAATGATGAAAACTGTGTTATACAAGTTGAAGACTTTGCCATCGTGAAACTTTGTACAAAGACATCAGAACTGTTCTATATGGGAAAGGTAATGGGCAAAAATTTAAATGACCATGAAGTGCAATTTCTTAGGCGAAGAAATCTCAAATTAATTTGATTTCCCTGTAATTGATGAGATAGATACTATAGAAAGAGGAGACATTGTTGGTGTCCTACCGAAGCCTACTACTAAAGGAATAGCAGGAATAAACTCAATATATACATTTAATTACAACTCCAACGGGTGGAATATTCGTTAATTTACAATTAAAAATACCATACCATAATGTTACCAACTCTGGAGATTGAATGTCACATATCTCTTATTAAAACATTTAAGTAAATTTTTGTATATTTTGTGTATTACATAGTGGTTTAATCTACCCCATAAGGCGGTTGAATCCACCTCACCATTGGCCAACCAAATGACAATTAGGCATAAAATTGCTAAATCAACAAAAATTGAAAAAAATCTTGTGATTGTGAGCATTTGAAAATTACCACAAAAGAACGCTCTAATAATTGAAGCAAACCCGAAAGCCTACAGTCATTTCGATTTGAAAATAAACACAAAAAATTAAAAAGTGGTTGAATCATCCACCCTTTTCCCTATAGTTCTACTATCATTTCCACCGCATGCATCCACAAGATGCAATCCCTTGACAGGGACATTTATGGGCCGTTTAAGACCAGATGTAAGCCTGCCTTTAACGACTTTATGATTTCAAATTCGGGAAAATCAATTGGAATTTATGACATCGCTAAACTCACTGCAAATCCTTATTTGCAAAGTTTTACACCTAAAAACATTATAAGCAGCTACTCCAGTATCGGCTTGTGGCCTATTAATTCCATGATTTTTAATGATGACGATTTCATGGGGTCGTTCGCCACAGATGGGGCAGATTCTGAAATTAGAATGAAAGAGTGTGAACTGCCATCAACTTCTATTACACCGAACGATTCGTTTACTCCGTCCATCAGCATGAGTACTAGCAATGTGGCCGAATCTGAAATTGACGGAGTGACCATGATGGTAAGAACTATGTTAAATGACATAGTAAATCGGGTTACAAAACCGAAAATTAAAATATTATCCGTCGACATCATCCGACCATTACCAAAGGCAGCCCCCAGAAAAACAAATGGAAAGTCTCGACTAGGTAAATCCAGAATTTATACGAGCACAATGGAGAAGGAAAGAATTCAAGAATTGGAAACAATGAGAAAACAAATGTTGGAAAAAAAAACACGAAAAGAAAAGTATTACAAAGCGAATGTGAAGTGAAGAAAAAATATACAAAAGTTGAAGAGAAGGACAAAGGGAAGACACCAAAGAAAAAGTTGAAAAAAAAATGGAAAGTGAGTCCTCAGATTCTGATGTGGATTTACCAAAGAATATTGTTCATGAGACAAAATTTTTTGACGATCTGCCCGATTCTCTGGACGAGTTTAAAGACAATGACGATGTGCTCATGCTATTGGATGACTACGTAATCCATTGTAATGATTATTTCCTTGTCAAATAACCGACCAACAACAGGACACTTCATTACATCGGCAGAGTGGAATCTTGCAATAATGATGAGTCTTAAATTTTTTGAGAAAGTATAGAAGGGGTTTCCGCTTTCCGGACCTGCAAGATATTTCGACTGTTTCCAGAGAAGATATAGTCTCGAAAATTACCTAATCCCGAGGCAGCACTCGGAACTTTCAGGATGTGTTCGCTCTTCAAATTTAATATCAATTTTGATGGTTATAACGTTCAATGAACTGTTTCTAATATACTGTCTCTTATTCCTCTTAAAAATAAATAAGTTCAAAATTTTATTAGACTTGTCCGAATGTGCCCCACCACGGGGCAGATTCGGACAAATGCATCTTTTTGGGAAAAATATAACTGAACGAAAACCACTGCATTTTTTTGCTTGAGATAATGCCAAAATGTTGGAAATAGACTAAGGTATCCGTAGCACCTGAGGTCCAAAATTTTCTCTTATCTTTCGATTATTGATGTTTGAAAAAACGTGTCCGAACCTGCTCCACCTTACGCTACACTGTGAGTAAATTGTGTATTCCCATAACGATTGGGTCCTCTTTAAACATAATGTTCTCTGTTGCTTCATACGGACCCATTTGACGCATTTGCAAGGTGGCACTGGAATAATAATTTTACTATGGTTTTGACTCAGATTTTTCTAAATTCGGTTATGTCATTTGTAAATATGTGTGTTTCAAATCGTGAAGATTTAAATTCCAAATCGCTTTTTATAAAGCTTCGTGTTTTTTAGTGTCCTAAAAGTAGGTAGGTACTTCCAAAATGAAAAACTTCGCAGATCAAGATGACTCGCGACCTATGAGAAGTGACGCCGGAAAAGCCTACAACAAATACCAAAACATACACCCGCATATGAATTGCTACCAAACCTTCTCGCCGCACGATAAAAATTTGTACCGCAACAATGAATTCCAAAAAAATGCTTCTTCACACAATGTATATGATCCAAAAGTGCAGCAACGGCCGTTTGAAAAGAGATATACTTCGGACCCAGGAATGCCTTACGTCGTTTGCATAAATCCTTCCACCAAAAACATGGATGTCAGCGTGACAGACTGCAAAAAGACAACGAGTTCTTCTTATTGTGTTATGCCCTTCGTGTGTGTACGAAACTCAACCTCCAAAGTGACACTTCGGACGAAAAAGTCTCAAATCGTCCCCGATCCCAGTTTGCAGGAAGAAGAAAAAGGATCGATGATATTTCGTGAAATAATGAAGAACGCTCGGTATAAAAAAATGTTGGAACGTGTGAAGAGCATTCACAATGAGGAAAAAAGTGATAATCTTGCGGTTCTTACTCATGACGAAAATGTAGATTATCCCCGTAGATCGCAACAATTTCTTAATACCCACGAAGAAATCGAAGAACATTCCTGCCACGATCATGAAGATTGTTGCTCAATAACAACAGAATCGATAGAGATAGTCGAGGAAGAAATAGAAGAAGAAGAAATCATTTTCGAATCGGAGAATCCTGAAAATGAATTGGTTACTCGGATTCCTCAAGACAATTACAGCGACCAGAGAAGACAAACTGTAGTCCCACCATCTGGTTATGTTGTCCCAGTTTATTACGTGCCCAAAACTCATACCTCCAGCCCGTTTGAAGTACCACGCATGGCTCAAGACATGAACTATATTCCCAGTCCTAGAGCTCCAAAACCCCCTGTCCACTTTTATAGAAATACTATACCACCCTATTTTCAGCAACTTCCACAACAGCAGCCTCAACAAATACTACATCAACAACTACAGCAACCAATGAGTAGAACTCCCCAGTCGAGAACAAAATTAAATTATTTTCTAAGAAATCCCCAGTCTCCTACAATAAGACCCTTCGTGCACCACGTTGACAGCTATTACAAAAACAGCGCTTGCAAAATGAACAGAAACGTTGTTATGCAACCGAGACCTCCTGCGCATTTAGACCATCCAAGGTACACTTATAAGCAAGAACCGCAGTCATTGCCTTACGTAGAAGAGTCGAACCGATCTCAGCCACACTGTTATGGCAGAAGTTTAAGAACGGAGCAAACAGTCAGCAAACCCCTGACTTCTCATCGACAACATTCAGGGAATTTCTTCAAGGATTCGGATGATTACCAACCACCGCCAATAACACCAAGCTTTATCAACCAGCAACTCGGTAACTTGCCGCGGCAGCCGCAAGGAGCTCTTAGAACTGCGGGGATTCGAGTTCCCAAACATTATGAGCAAGAACACAATCAAGGGCGGCAATTTGACAATTTAAGCATTACTAATTCGCAAAGATCCTGTCCTAGACCATCAAGCACACTTCAGAGACCATATGAAAGCAATAGGCATTCCGATGACATTAGTCAAAACCCCAGCAACAACGATATACCTTCGCATTCTTCTAGGGAGAGGGTTATTCGTATAGTAAAAGAGCAGAAGGACTTTTCTGCTGAGTTTGAGGAAGAGAGAACAGAATTCACACAAGTGACTCAGATAAAACCATTTGGTTCCACTGAAAAGGAACTTGATTCCAGAATAACTTCCATCACTTCGGTTGTTAGCAACACAGTAACAGCTGATACTATGACAATCCACCAGACAAACAAAATTACTAGTTCACAAGACACCGAAGCGCCTCCGAGAGAAGAGATGAGCGAAAAGAAAGAGACAAGCGACGCAGCAACCGATCCTGCTACTTTCAAAATAGAACCCAAAGAACCAGTTCAATCAAAACCATCAAGAATTCCGAAAGCAGTGGCAAGACCGAAAACTGCTCCTAGTTCGATCTCAAATGAAAAGGCGTCGGCTAAACGCGAAAAGCAGAAGACGAATGTGGAAATTGCGATATCTTCTGTTGAGGGTAAGGCTAAAGTAAACCACGAAAGTTCTAAATCTAAAGAAACAACGGCGCAAACGTCACTGGCTGCAACATGCACACCAATGGTAACCGCAGCTTCCACGATTATAGAAACAATATCAACAATTAGCTTGTCTGAAGAATGTTCTTCTAAACGTGATAAGAGTAAAGAAAAAAAAGTATCAACACTGGCAATTGCAGAATGTGATAACACCGACAGCAAAGGTGAAACCCGTTGCGATATAAGTTTTGTAATACAAAAAATTAAAGAGTTTCAAAAAACTTTAGAGAAGCATACAGTAGTTTCTTCTAACGCTTCATCTGGACCAGTTTCAAAACCAACAGCCATGTCCCCCAGAAGGTCGGAAAAGAGTTCAGATGTACTCTGTCCCGAACAGAAAATGTTGTTTAGACTTAGCGCCAGTCAACGTACAATGAATGCAGAAACCACGAAGAAGCTTTCGCAAAATTTACTAACGAATGGAGATACAGATAGTGAACATGTCCAAAACCAATCAGCACGAGAGTACATTAACCGAAGGCCATCGATGTCACGAGAATTAAGTCAAAGAGTACTTGCTCTCAATCGCATGCAGTCGGTATCAGCAGAAATTAGTCGCAAAATCATCGACCTCGGCATAAAGCAACCAGAATCAAACTGGAAAGCCGTTAACGACCAGCAACGGGAGCAATTATCGTCAGATATTCGGCGTAAAGCCATGGACCTCGATCAACACCAGCAGGTATTCCCAGAAGTTAATCAAAAAATTATCGACTTTGATCAAGAACAACCAGGATCAGAACAAATTAAAAAAATTGTTCAGTCAGAAGAGCCAAAGGGTGAAGTTAAGGAACAGGTCATCGAAATTGATAAAAAGCAACCAAAAGCAGCTGACAGTCATAAAAAAGTCACAGAGGTTAACGAAAATCAATCGAAACCGTGGAAAAATAGCGAAACAGTTGTTGAACATGATCAAAAACTGTTGGCATCTCGAAAAAGTAACAAACGACTTGATGATATTAATCAGACTCAACTTTTGGGACGAAGAATTAATAAAAAGGTTATAGAAGATAATCAACAACAGCCAGCACCGCCAACAGACAATCGAAAGCTTGAAAATATTCATCAAAATGAGTTATTGGTGCAGGAAAATAACAGAAAAGGAATCGAACTTGATCAACGACGGCCAAGTGTGCGAAGAAGCAACAAAAAAATCCATCATTTTGAACACGATGAAGCATTATTGCGAGGAAACAGCGGGAAGGATATTCAAGTTCAACAACAACTAAAATCGCGTAAAAGTTGTAAAAGATTTAATGACATTGACCAAAACCAACTATTGATTCCAGAAACTAGTAAAACGTCCGCAGAGATTGATCAAAGGCAAACAACCTTACAACGAAAAACCAAGCAAAGACTTGACGCCACCGATCGTATATTACATGAAATGAACAAAAAATTCATCGAACTCGATCAGCTGCAAAAATCGCCACAATCTACCAAAACATCTATCAGCAATACCCAAACAACTATCAAAAATGCGGAAATAGCTGTGAATAATACCCGCCTAGATATTAACAACGACGGAATGCCCAAGGACTGTAATCAACGACAACTAGTCATAAATGTTGACAAAAAGCAACAACACTTAATAGAGGTTGTTCAGAGGGTCACTGACTTTGAGAATCAACCATTGCTGTTGCCTCAAATAAGTTTGGGAGCCGTTAACGATAGCGAAAGAAAATTATTATTGCGAGAAAGTCGCCAAAAGGTCATGGAACTTAAGCAACAGCGATCCGCATTGCCAATAATTAATTGTGAAATAATCGATATTAACCAGAGGGAACTTAGGTCAAAAATAATCGACAACGATCAAAGGCAACCGTCATTTATACAGACTAACCGAATACCAAGCGAGGTAGGCCAGAAACAACCAATCTCAGCAGAATTTAGTACCAAAGTTAATCCGATTGACCAAATAAAAGAACTAGCGTCACCCGAAACTAATCAAGTAGACCTCATTGTTGACCAGAAGCTGCCGGAGTCTCAGGATCCCAATAAAGTGATCATTCAGGTTCATAAAAGGCAACCAAAGAAAAGTAAAAAAACGAGTGAACATGCAAAAGGTAATAGAAAGGTCAAAGCACAATGCTCCAAACCTTCCTGTCTTAAAGGTGCTTCACGAAATCCAAGTAAAAAGTTCGTTCAAATGCACTACGAAAAGGAGGCAGGCGCCTCGTCGACCTCAATATCCGATTTTACTCCACATCGCTCACCTTCCCGCACACATACGGCAAGGGCATCCTCGCCCATCGTGTGCAGCATATACGAACCAAAATGTTCTGTTGTATCTCAAACCACTGAACCTACAAAAAGTGCTGTAAAGTCCAAGAAGGTTGCTACGGGTAAAACCGTGAAATGTTGCAATACTGTAGGTATTCCCAGGCAGTCTTTAGTAACTACTCATTCAGCATCTTGTGAAGGCCGCGTTGAGAAGAAGGACAACTCGCAGAAGCTTGAAAAGGACCAGGAGACACCCACAACGTCTTCAAGGCACGAAACTAAGGCAAAAATGAAAAAGAAGCGTTCTCAATCTTCGAGCAAGCAGGTGCGAAGGGCACCAGAAACATTGGTTCAAACATTTTGTAGATACTGCATTGCTGTACTGGTTTTCTTTAAAAACTACCCTTGCAGATATTTGCTAAAATACTTATTATTTATGTAATAATTTTAGGAAAAATAAATAGCCTATCTACTCTTAGGTTCCATGATATAATTCTTATTTAAATTGAAATAAAAAATTACAATAGGTATGGAAGTGATAAAAAGTTTTCTGTTATTGTTGTGTTATTATTTGTCACGCGGACAGTTTGCTAATGTAAGGTTAAAGCCAGTGGGCTGATCATATAAGGTTATGTACAACTTCTGTCAAAAACCTTTCTAGCGTATTGTTGTTGTTTGATTTGGTTAGATCTAGGACGCCGTTTTCAAAGCACATCTTTGCACTTATGCCATATTTGCCCCATTCTACATCTGAACTATGAATTTGCCTATATGGGGTAGTGGTATGACACCTACGGCTACTTCTTATCCAATAGAAAGCCCACTGTCAGCTTTTCCCCGCTAGAAAAATCTCACCGACCTCGGCCAGGGTCGAACCCGTACTTATAACAGCACGGTTTCTTTGAAACAATTTTTTCATATACTTTGTCCACTACGACATTTAAGATTATTAAGAACACAAACTCTTGAACGGGGCTGTTTCAAATGATATCCGAATGTTGGATTTGGATTTTAGTTGTTTACCTAAATCTGAATTCGCGCGGTTTGTTCGGCCCTTAAAGCGGCCAGATTCCCGTGTTGCCCTTTCAGCGGTGTTTCGATTTTGCCCCAGGTAATTTTGAACTTCAAGTGATCCCGACGTGGCGCTACTTAGCAAAACGTTATATTGAGATTGTAGCAGAAGAATAGGAAAAAAAGACGAACGTGCTGGAATCAAATTGATCAAATTGTGTTGAGAACTATTTAACAATAGCAAACACGCTATTTTTACACAAAAACATTCATAAATATACGTATATAGGAGCCAGAATTGCAAAAATCAGAATAGACTATGTAGTTTTCAGCAGAAACACGAGATTAAAAGTAAACGTCATAAGTGTTTATAGAAGAGCGGAATTAGATATCAACCATTTGTTACTTATGGGTACCTAAATGCAAATTGAGAAAACCAGAAAGGAAATAATAAAAAACACCGAAAAATACATATCAAGAAACTAAGTAGCGAAGTAAACCAAAATAAATATAGAAAAATGATAACAGAGAGATTACGAAAAAAAAAAACAATTGCAGAACAGGAAAATGTAAATGAGAAATGGAAAACTTTAACGAATGTTATAGTCGAAACAGTAACAGAAATACGTGGAATAACAGAATAGCAACCCGCTTCAAAAGAGCAAAACTAAAGAAGTAAATGCATGAGGGAAAGGAACTAGAAACATCTAAAAATACATGGCGTATTGAAGTAGACCAGGACGAAAACTTACCTAAACAGAAGAAATGAAGTAAGAGACCTAGGAAGCGAATCAGAAAGGAAAACATGAGAAGAATATGGAGTGGTGATAGAAAGACAATACAATGCAAATCAAAATAATTCTAGACAACAGGCAAAATAATCAAAACGAAGAGCATACCCGAAATAAGAAATATCAAAGACAAGAACCGTAGACCTATTGCCAAGATGGATGAAATTGCAGAAACGTGGAGGAAGCATTAAGAGGAGAAGCTTGCAGATGGGGAAATGGAAGAAACGGGCATACAACAAAAGGTAAGGAATGCAACTTTAACGGGTAATTGGGAAGAATAACAGGAATAACAATAGAAAAAGTATTCCAGTGTCATTAAAAATCTTAAGAATGGGAGACCAGCCGGAAAAGACAATATTACCTACTCCCAAATTGTTAAAACTAGCGGGAGACCAACTCACAAAATATTTAACGAAAATACTCCAAATGGCTTGGGACGAACAAACCGTAGACTTATTACCAAGATGGAGGAAATTGCAGAAACGTGGAGGAAGTAATAAGAGGAGAAGTTTGCAGATTGGGAAATGGAAGAAATGGGCATACTCGAAGAACAAAAGGTAAGGAATGTAACTTTAACAGGTAATTGGGAAGAATAACAAATAACAATAGAAAAAGTATTCCAGGGTCATTAAAAACCTTAAGAATGGGAGACCAGCTGGAAGAGACAATATTACCTACTCCCAAATTGTTAAAACTAGCGGGAGACCAACTCACAAAATATTTAACGAAAATACTCCAAATGGCTTGGGACGAACAAACCGTAGACTTATTACCAAGATGGAGGAAATTGCAGAAACGTGGAGGAAGTAATAAGAGGAGAAGTTTGCAGAT
>JABXWE010048333.1:0-16171 GCA_014611495.1 Limonius californicus
GGAGAATGGATTTTATGTACAAAAAATAGGTAAGTTTTTTCTTGTGCCCACCCTCTTTCTTAACTCACGAGCCGCCACTGAGTATAACAGTACAACAAAGAGGTTAAATTGTCGGAGCGGACCGCGGTAGAGTAAGGGCCGCAGCGCTTGGCTTCGGAGTTATTCTACCAAAGTCGCTCAGGTTCGAATCCTGAGCACTGCACTTTCCCAGGGTGTTTGTGGTGTCTGGGGCATGGGGTTTTTCAAGGGTGGGGCATGTTAGACCTGTGAATAGCACGAAATGTGCTGAGCCGGGATAAGCTGACAGGGATGGGAATCTTGGAGTTGCCAAAATTTTTAGAAGTTAATTCATTTTTTTGTTAGTGTTAGCGTTATTGATAATTGCATTACTAGTCTAATTTTCATTTCATTTGTATTACCAAACGTGCCAACTTTTACTACCAGTATATAAACTGATTCGTCTTAGCAGACTCACCCTCTACTTACACCGAAGTTCAAAATGTATTACTGTGTTGTGATTTTTTTGATAATTTAGTGATGCTCTATTTTTATGTACACATACGTATGTCGAGTCTTTATACACTAAATAAACAAAAAATTTTTTGTTTAATTAATTTTATTTCAAATGTTCATATTCTGTTTTATGGGGGCACTAAAATCTAACTTTGAACAAAGTCCCCACGGGGCGGCACCGATATTATTCGAAATTAGAATTAATTGTTCCACACCGAACAGTACTGTGCAGCTTCATTTTTCAGTTAATATCTAACATGATTGAAGTACTATAATAACAAAACTCTGTATATCTGATTGCTTTGTTTTAGTAACAGCAATAGCGGCCTCGACAATATTTTGCGAAGAGACACTGCATACTCTGCTACGCCACTGGCTACTCCAATGATATTGTTTGATATGGACCCATTTGTTGGATTAAGACAAAGTTATAAAAATATTTTACACATATTGTTGACGTCTATTCTCATGTGATCTTATCTAAATAAGGTTTACTTCGGTTTTCTCATCTTTATCAGCGTTCAAGGGGCAAAACTACTTGCGTTGATTATTTTTACAAGCCACCAGTCTATGACCGCGTTGGCATGCAATGCATTAAGCGGGCGAACAAAACGCATTCCAGCCAGTTCCAAAGCTTCGCGGTCCAAAGCGCGTAGTGTTGCCGATAGTGTGTTTGAAAGTAAGATAAGTCTACTTCTCTCAAGTAACAGCTGCGCGTTTTACTATTGGCCACGTGGTAAGTGATACCAATTTAAAACTGAACGAAAGATACTCCTATAAAAAAAGAGATCAGCTGGAACAAAAAGATGTAGTTAAGACGGGTCTTGGCAACTGTATTTTTATGAAAAGCCGTTGTCTGTGGGAAGTTTTGAGGTTAAATTTACGAATTCTGTTTAGAATGCTGGTCCTGTTATGTATGCGGAGGGGTTGAAATGGTCGTGGATATTAACAGTTACTTTGCAATATAGGCATGTTCACGAATGTCCTTGGTCTATTATGGGGGGGGGCTCCTAATTAAAATATTAACTGTTCAATACATAGTAAAATTTGAAATACTGAAAATGAAGATTAGAATAAAAATAAGTTAGCAGCTGTATTTCCAGAATTTCAGGTTGTACTGAAATAATACCTGCTCTATCTGCCTGTCTGGTGAATATTTACAAAGTAGTCTCACGAATGAGCGAAGGTTTATTTTCCAGACGCTCGACTATGCAACCGATCATATGCAAGTATACAGTTTTGTAAATAAGTTCAGTTTTCCTTATTATTATTACTTTTGGCAATAATTACAACATTTACAAAAACAGTAAAGCAATTCTTTTAGGGACGCCTCTGGTATTTTACATTTTTTAGAAGTAATTTACGGCTTTTCTGGTCAAAAACGCCATCAGAAAATTTTGTTTAAAGTATTCATGGTTTGTAATCACATATTTGTAAATATAGTAAATAATTGTAACTTTTTCAAATCAGATTGAGAGAACAGCTGTCCAGTTTACTTTGAATAGCTCATTATGTAATATTGCAAATATAAAATCTTAATCATCAGTTCTGCTTGCATTCCTCATTTTGCATATTATATCATAATCTTTGACCTCCGCGTTACTTATCCAATGTGAAACATAAAACTTTTCTATAGGTATTTGTTAATAAACCATAGAAACAGTTCAAGGATTTTTTTTTATTTTGTAATTTAAATTTTCAATAGGTTTAAAGAAGAGGCAACTTGCTTCTAAAACACCCCTTGGAGTGTAGTACGTATACAGGGTGTAGAATTAATTCGCGACCAATTGAGATTGCAATGTTTAATAGTTTGATTCCCTACTTTTTTATAGCAATAAAATGTATACTAGATCGAACATAATAATATACTAGAGCTTGGTTTTTTTTTGCTGATCTAACTGTATGATATATGCTGTACTTATGTTATAAAATAACGCTCAATTTTTGTCCAGCATCTGCAGTTGTTGGTTGCATACAAAACAAGCTTAACATTTCCTTTTTAATTTAAGATGTACCTTTGAGTTTTTTGTTCTGTATATACTGTTAGGTGAATATTTATGATAATATTGATAAAAGATAGTATCTGCTTCAAGCAGTAAGATGGGTGCCACTGCTTCTTATAACAAAATGATTAACTACTAACCACAAACTTCTACAAAATAAACTCCTAGGCCTAGAGGATACAATAATTTATGAGAGCATGAGATAATTATAGGTTATGTTCTAATCATAAATAAACATTTGTCCTTGGTCATGATGAAAAAACCAAGACGACATTCAAATGGCGTCCATTTGAAACTTACACATTTTATTCATTCTTTCTAGCTTAAAGGGCATATTTTTAACCATGGTAACACAGTTGATAATGAACCATAGACACATTTCAAAGGAATATTTTTTTTGTAATCCGATCAGTAGTGGGTGCAATTGCTTTTGCTAATTTGGCCAAAGAAGAGGCAGCTCCTGAAACATCCCTTGGGGTGTAATGTGTATACAGGGTGTAAAATTAATTCGCGCCCAATAGCGATTTCAATGCATAACTAATTTTTAATTGTTTGATAAAAAATGTTTACTATACCAAAGATAATAATATATACCGTTTTGGGCATTGTTTAGGTACCTGGTGGTAGCTCAGTTGGTAGAGCGCTCGCTTTCTTAGTAAAACGTCAATTCTGGCTTGGGTTCGAAACCCTAGCATTACTATGCAGATTTATAAAAATCTTACCTGCAACCCATCACACACAATTTCCTAATTTGGCTTGCAACCATGGGATCTTAAAGCTTCAATCCCTCTCTGGTCCCCCGTGTTTCTAGCTTAGCGCTGAGGAGAAACACGTGGCAGAGAAGAGGTCAATGCCCAGCAGTGGGACGAAAAGGCTGCAATGAAATTGTTTGTGATTTATGTTTTCTATTATAAAACAACTCTCAATTTTTAACGTGTCCAGTATATGTAGCTGTTGGCTGCTTGCAAAATAAGTGTAAAAATCCCATTTCAGTTTAAAAAGATTATCCTTACAGTTTTTTGTTCCACGTAAGAGATTGAAATGAAAGGCGTTGATTTTTAGGTTACTGTTAGTGGAATATTTATGATAGTATTGACTAAAGTTGGTATATCTGCTTGAAGCAGCAAGATGGGTGTCACTGCTTCTTTTAACGCAATAACAGCCGTTATAATGTATATACAGGATGTAGATATATTCGAACCCAATTGAGATTCAATGGTTAAATTTCAATATTTAATTATTTATTTCCGTACATATTCTATCGCCGAAGTGTAGATAATACACACGTTTTTGTATAGAGAGAAATATTATCTATAGATAAGCAACCCCCCTCCCCGCCGTTATTAAGTTTAAGTAAAATTTAAGTTATTTGTTTGGCCAAAAATGCTTTTCATGAGATCTCTGGGAGTTTGAAGAGTTTAAGATTTGTAATTGCATATTTATAAATAATAAAAATTTACTTTTCCAAATCCAAATGAGAGAACTCTTCCCATACAATGCAATTATGCATATTATTAATATTTACAATCTTAATTATCAATACTATGTGCATTATTTACCCAAACTGTTTAATAATTAATTACAATGGATTTTTGCATATTACCTATATCATAATCTTTGACCTCTGCATTACTTATCCAACATCAAGCATATTTTCTTGTGGTGGTTACCTACTTACACCTAATATGTTCAGTTCGAAACAACACTTTCTCTGCTCCTAAAACAGAGTGTAGAATTGCTTAACCAATGCAGGGATTTTCGTGGTTCATCTTTAATGTAACATGTTTGTTTTCGTAATTATTTTACAGCAAAGGGTACATAGTTTTTTGGTAGATAGAGAAATACTACATTTGCGTATTAATATTAGCTTTTGAGGTCTGAGTTCCTGTATCCTTGCTCTCACACTCGGTTGTCGCGTGCCACATTAATGATACGTGGTGATGTGGTAAGCATAACACAGTCGACAACCGCATTGTTACCCCTTGTTCATTCGAACGCAGGCACCCAATTATTTAAAGCCAGCCAGGCATTGAGTCGGGGGTTTGAACTGCCGACCTTCCGCACCGAAGCCCAGTGTTCTAACCACTGGACCACACTGGCGCATGTTAGTATTTATGTTTGTATTGTCCGCAAGCAGAAAATCAAAGCGATAAAAAGTGTTGCTGTAGTAAAACTCGGTGATGCATTACAGTTACCTAAACAAAAGCTTTTGTTATTTCCCCGTCACTGCAACGCACTAATAATGTCATTGTAATAAAATTGTGTATTCCATAAGCAAAGTAGTGCTAATTATAAAATTGAACGTTTGTTGTAAACATTTGTATTTGCACATGAAAGGTTTATTACAAAAATTTATTGCGGTAATTTGTATTTGTATATAAAATGTATTCAACTTGTCCAAATTATAAATATGATGATGTTTCAATAATTTCTAGATCATATTATTTTTTAATAACATTTGCCAAGATTCGAACTCGATACTATTGGTGACGTGTCATCAAAGACTGGTTACTACTACAACCGCTGACTTAAATCTTGTAGGCAAATTTAGAGTGCTAGGATTTAGCTCTTAAACTCTTAAAAGATTGTAGTTTCCGTAATTCTTCTTCTTCATATCTGATCCTCATTTATCTTATTTACGGTGTTGGGGTTTCTTGCACCTTCATTTTTGTGTATCACTTTCTCTTCGATTGTTTTTTCTGCCACGCTCAATTAAGGATATTACTTTTACAGTTTTTTTTCTTGGACTTTGACGTTTGTTTACCACTTTTACACAGTTTTTCCCACCTATTTCTGTCTATAGCCAACTTTTTTGCCTTACTCAAGCTTAACCCTCTCTCCTTTAGTATCTCTACCATTCTTCTGCACCACGTCGCGATAGAGCGACCTCTGGGTTTTCTTACTTCTGGCCTCGCTTCCCATATTTTCTTTAACTCTCTATTACCCCATTCTTGTTGGTTTCTATTTTCTCTTCAAGTGGCTTGATTTCAGGTCTGCTTCTAATTTCTGAGTTTCTTAGTAACTCCTCTTTGTGACACCGACTATTCTTCGTAAAAGTCTCATTTTGCTAGCTTGTAGTCGCTGTTTCAATTTTTCCTTAAAAACCCGGTCTCGTTGCTGATTATATTCTGTTCTTAATTTTCTCCATTGCTGCACTGTGGACGCCGGGTACTGCAAGGCTTCAACTTGCAGTTGTTCGTTGTTTAAAGTGGTATGAATGCTTCTGCCATTGCTACCATAACTATTGTCTTCTTTTTTCTTAATTGCCATATTTCCTTCCGTAAATGTCTTCTTCCAAATTTCCATTTTTTTTTCTGTAGTTCTCGTTTCGAGTTGCCTAATATTGCTAGGTAATCACCAAACATGAATTCAGACACCGGTACTACTTCCATAATTCTGTAACTTTTCTGGGGTCGTTTAGTTTTTTCCCAACATCTACTAAGGTAATAAACTGGAGTGGGGTTAGTATTCCTCCCTAGCGAACCCCTGCATATGTTAGGAACTCGGTGAACCTTTCGTTGCCAGTTCTTAATTTCTCTTGTTGTATATGTTGTTATGGGTTCCTACTAAGTTTCCTTTCACACCTTTTTTTCTTTAATGCTTCCCACATTTGAGCACTGGGCACCGGATCGAACGCTTCTACAAGGTCTATGAAGCAAGCAAAGAGCTCTCTGCTACATGTTATACTTTTCTCTGTCGCTTCTTGCTCTCCGAAAGCCGCTTTGGGATTCTGTTATTGTTGCATCTACAGTTTTACTCAATCTCTGCTGAAGTATTTGTTCGTAAACTTTTCCCGAAGGCTCAGTAGTGAAATGCCTCGGTGGTTTTCGCATCTATTGTCACCTTTTTTGTGTAGTGGTAGAATGATTGCTACTTCCTAGTCTTCTGGAATTCTCTTTTCTCTTCAAGCTAGTTGAAAACTTTGTGTAATTGACGCAGCCCGGACCTCCCGATCTCCCCTCATCTTAACATTTCTGATTGTATGTTAACATAGCCTGCAGCTTTGATCAATTTCAGTCTTTTTATTGCTTGTTCTACTTATTTCAAGGTAATCCGCTTTTCTTGTAGCTCTACTTCGTCTTCTACTACCTCCTTTGCTTCTTGACCTTGTTGCTTTTGTATCTCTCCTAGCAATTCTTCGAAATACTCTTTCCATCTTCTGATTTATTCTTTCCATTTGTAAAGTCTCCGTTTTTGTTAAATTAATTCTTTAAAGTTTAACCAGGCTGCTTTCAGATCTAGTGCTTCATTGCTGGTTGCGCCTTTTTGTTGAAGATCGTCTCTAAACTTCTGTTGGATTTCCGTGATTTTTAATTTGCTCGTTATCTACTTTTTTCTTGTTGATGCTCACTAACATTGTTTTTCACTTCAATCGCCAATAACAGATGATCGCCGTCCAGTTTGTGTCTCCTTTTCAATCTGAAGTCTTTAACTTTTCTTTTGCTGGTTCTTTGTACTATTAGCTTTCGTAATTATAAGTTTAAATACATTACTTAATGTTGCGAATGACAATAAGTAACAAATGTCTTGTTAATTAAGCTAAAATAAGCGATAAGTTACCAGTCGCAGTGTATGCATTGAAGATTCCCCAAAATTGAGATACATTCCGTCTATTAAGTCAATCATCATCATTTGGAAGTTAACGATTTTAAGGAAAACTTATTTTTGTACTCTACAGGTACCATTATTGGATTAGAAATGTGATCAAACCTGCCAGTTTCCTGCCCATAAACTTAAGTAGAAGTAGTTAGGTTACCATAAAAACAAAATCAAGAATTTGAATTGCATTACGTTAAATGTTAATATTAAATAATGGGTATTTTTAAATACTGTAATTAAGTCCAAGGTTGTGGCACCCTTTGTTTGTTCGTTTTTAAACAGCTGCCTAGATTATCTGCTTATAGTAACAATGTTGGCAATAATAACAATGATAATATTTATTAGCAATAATATGTTGAGTAATACTAAATCAAAATAAAACCCAAGAAGTTGAACGCAAAGTAGGTATTAATAAGAATAAAAATAGCAAAAGGAAATGCTGTTTATTTTACAATATTGTTTTTCAAATATGTACTCAATATATTGTACTTTTGTTGTAATATACATTGAAAGTAGAATATTATATATTTTTTCCGTAACAAACAAAATTTTTCGTGGTTTCTTAAAGAAAGCTTTCAGATGATATCTGTAGGAATTTTTAGGGGGCGGAAAGTTGAACTGAACATGTAACCAATAGTAACATGCTAAAGCAGTGACTAGATCATCCACTACCTCTCATGGATAGCGATGAATTATATAACTAGCACAAGTTGGATGGATGAACTGGTATTTTTAAAAATTCCTGATTGGTTTCAATTATAAGCAAAGTGTAATTTAAATAATATACTGCATTAAGAATTTATGTAATGGTAGCACGTATGTCACATTAATGCTAATTGAAAATTATATAAGATGTTAAATGTCACTGTAACGTTCTAAACGAACTGCCTAAATATCAGTCGAAATGGATGAGAACGATTAACCTTGAAGAGTGATAGATTTTCTTGAAAATCCCCAGATTTTTCAACTTTATTTTTAAGAAAAATATATGTGTAGGTACTATATTTTGCTTAGAATGTTAATAGCCTTGTATTCCGTCTTTATTATTTATATTTCGTTTTACAACCAACGTGGGATATTCCTAATTTTTTCACCGTCTAATTAGATGAAAAATGGCAACAATGTTTTCGCTAGCCTGGCCGTTGTTAACCGTTAAAAATGTCTGTTTGCTGTGGAATTTTGTACACTATATTAAATACGAGATACAAATTTATATTTAACTAGAGATAAGAGATTACTCATTGCCCTTTTTTGTCATTTTCTTCTTAACATTGTGATAAACAACTCGTACGTTGATTCTGCAACTCTTATAACTCCCCTGTACGCTGCCGAGTCGTCACTTGGTTCATGAATCAAGATATTAACACTACATTTATTTATTTTTAGAAATTAAATTTGTATGGGAAAAATAAAAAAAACATAATTATCAACTCTGTTTCATTATTTAACTTGAGTTTGGCAAAAAAAACAATTTTTACCGTATTTTAGTTAACATATATGGTATACTATATTGATATCGGTATAGTATTTATTGCAGGTACTTTATTTAAAGGCTGTTATACATGCTATAGTTTGACTGCCAATATTCATGATGTTCGTTTGTATTTGTTCGTATTAGTCCAAGTTCCAATTCGATTTTCAGTTTATTTAATTGTATTTTATGAACATGACGATAGACGTTTGCTGATGCTCGAAAATTAAACCAACAAGGTTAACAATAATTACCCTCCCAATCATTGCACGTGCCAATATTGTAATTGTCAAGTTTTCTAATTAAATTTACACCTTTGATAACTATATGGAGAATGTGTAATTTGTTTGTCTATATTTTAAATAATATACAGTTACCTATAAATACACGGTCGTGCGTACATAACTTTTTAAAGATTTCATTATTGTAAATAAATATTAATATAAGTAATTTTCATTTAAATGCTTTAGGATATTGGTTTTCCAAAACCTTTGTATTTTGGTTTTCCTTTGCGATAACCGGATACATCCAAATAGATATATAAGTACCTCACTTAAGAGATTAATTGCATTTCTTATTGTGTGCAAAAATTGATATGTGAGTATCATTTATATGATATTGCGGCGGCTGTTTAAAAGAAAACGAAAACTATAGATTTCAGAAGTGGTCACAAGTCAAGGAGATTCGATAACGAAGCAATCAATATATCTTTGATAGTAGAATAAGTCCATTCAGAGAATCAGCTCACCTACTTTTGATTCAAAAGCAATTTTTGATTTACCCATTGTAGTACTTTTAAGAAGTTTATATATATAGTATGTTCACTAAAAAGAAAACTCGCAGCTGGCTATGGTAAATTTACGTATAGTGTCTTCTAACAGCATGCACTTTATAGGAAGCGAAATAACGAAATTTACTAATTTTTAAAACGGTACGTAAAACGCGATTTAATTAGTAATAAAATAAATTTCCTTTCGTCTAGAAAAGACGTCACTTTTCATTCCATAGCCCGCTGAGGATCAGCGTTTTTTGGATCTCTTGATATACAAAGGTAACTGCATTTTTTAAAATAAACTAAACTAAACTTATATAAGGTGGGCCATCTAAGTTGTACCTCCTTGTATATATTTCGAATGAATTAAAGTACATTGGCGTAGGTGCATATAAGATTTTAAAATTACGGTCAATACGGATAACAATTGCCAATCCACGTTGTGAAGCCGTAGCAGCGCTAAGCTGTGAGGGTGTAGATGTCTTCTAAGCAGTCGTTTAGGCGATAATTGGACATTCTTGTATTATGCAGCTGATTGTTTGTTCCGCTGCTCTACATAGATTATACATGGTGGACGCTGTGTAGCCCCACCTATATATTTGTTTTCTGCACCTTCTCTGTGCCCTTCGTATGCGATTTAATTTACGTCATGTTTTTTTTGGGAATGAAAACTCATTGTTTATTACATCGCGGTTTGGGATCTGTTCTGCATCTTAGTATTTCCATTGGGTCGTTGTCCATGTTTGGGCCTGATGTCCATGGTGGTTTTCTTGAAGTCAGTCTTAGATGGCCGTGTTCTATTCTCTTGGAATTTTCGTGAATGGGGAGTCGAGCATTTGCCATACTCTCTCTTTCAAGTAGTAGGTTTTCTTAATTCAGATGCATGGATATTGCTCAATACCAAAAGCCCCTTTGTGAGTGTAGGTTTGATGGTACCTATTGACGGTCTCATGGCCCGGTTTAGATGGGTGTCTATTTTATACGTATGACTCCTGTTCATCCAGACCGGGGCACAGTACTCGGCTGTGGAAAATACCAGGGTTAAAGAAGTTGTGGTTGTGTCAAGGCTTGCTCCCGATGAAGTATTTGCAAGATTTTATACTAGGTACATTATTTTCAATTTCACCGATTGTCTTTGTATGTGGGTTTTGTAAGATGAGTTCTATCTAAGGTGACTCCAAGTACTTTGGGGGAAGTGCCTTGTAGGGTGATTCTAGATTTTATTTGGATGCGGTTTTAGGTGCCATTTAGGAATATATTTGTTCGGTGTTTTCAGATCGCTTGTGAGTGTTTGTTCTAAGCTGGCAAAGTCAGTCTTGTGTGGCTAAGACTAGGTCGTCGGCATACAGGAATTTCGGAGAAGAGGTTGTTGGAAGGTGAGTCCTTGAAAAGTCAAGGGGCGACGACCGACCCATGCGGCAGTCCATTATTTACAGATTTGTAAATACTCTTCATTTCATTTCTTTCCGCTGATCATGGTATTAGCAGTTTACGGAACCCTACGCATGTAATAAGTCTGTACCTCCCTCCAGAGTGTATCATCGTATGCTAATGTCTTTACTGTGTGCCAGATTAGGAGAGCTGATCACCGCAAGTTCTGCGCTCCCTTAAAAGTTATTGAGACAACCTAACATACGTATAGCATGGCAACCAAAATAGCTTTCGTTTTAATTTAGTTAATTAATTTGACCAGTGTTACTAGTTCTTAACAATAACAAGTCGATTTTTTCGAATGCCGCGGAAATGCGGCTGCAGCTCGTAATGTATATATAAGCGCTACCCAACTAGAATATATAGAATATATTTTTACACGCAGTGGTGGCATGTAAAAATATGTAGACCTTTGAAACTTCTTTAAAGAATCGAAGATTACGAACATGGACAGTGAACTAGGAGTGTTAGAGGCAGTGAATGAGAATTCCCTTGTAAATCAAAGAGATCTAAGCGCAATTGTGGGTATTAGTAGAACTGCAGTTAGAAGAATTACACTTTTCCATGAAAATTTATCTGGACAACGTTACTTGGATTTTCTACAAAACACTTTACCCGGGTTGTTGGAAGATATAGAACTCCATGTGCGGCAATGTGTTACCAACTTGATGGTTAAAGTTGAATTGTTAGGAATTACTTAAATCTTGTATTTGGTCAAATTGGATTGGAAGAGGAGTTATGCATCCATGGTCACCAAGCAGTTGTGGTATTACTCCAACAGACGTTTTCTATGGGATAGAATTAAAGAAATAGTATATGGTACTCCGGTAGTAAGCGAGCGTGGTTAACATAATAGGAAAATCAAAACGTACACACCAATTACACCTGACACGGTTGCTAGAGGTTGCTGATCATTTAAAAAAAATTAGAAAAAATAAAAGTATATGGAGGAAATTCGAACATTTACTGAATTAAACACAATTCGGCTATTTATTTTTTGTTGTTTTTCACTTATTTAGTTTTTACTATAGGTACTATGGTTGCGCCAATGGGTGATCTTCTTGTTAAATACTAAAGTAATTAATGTTAGCGTAGCTGTTAACTATTAGGTAAGATATCAACTTGACAGAGTGTAACTATGCTCCGCTTCTACGCGATCAAGAATGCAATAATCTCGGTGTCAATTTATATGTATGTTGGGTTGCGTCAACCACTTTTAAGGAGGGACAATTTAGCTGGCCCACCCTGTATATTTATATAAATTATGTATGTGTATAACGTGTATTAGTATAGGTAACCATTAGAAGGTCTCCTTTTCATGGGCCAAATAAGGAAGACATTGAAGAAAGGTAACCTACAAATGCAAATTTTGCAGTGAGAGCTTGCGAATTCTCTAATTATAAAGTAGTAAATCCTATATATACTTGCTATGACTAATTTTAATTTACACACGCTAAAACCAACACCAAGGCCTTTTTCACGCCACGTGAATGTATGTTCGTTCGATTCAGTGGCATTATGTATGGCAGTAGTTAAACAAAAGGAACCCCATAGCGTTTTTAAAATATCCGTTAAGTGAATAAGTTCTTAAATTAATTCATTGATACTCGGACCACCGAACGAGTAACAATAACTGTAACCTTAAACGTGAAATAAAAGACCACTTCGCGTGTACCAATAATAATATTTTGTGTCTATTTAATTTGTTGTTAGGATTTAGGAGATTATTGCTAGAACTGTTTGAGGTATTTCTTTATTTTATTTATGTAATTGTGATAAGAAAAGTTATAACAAATTGAAGGTGTAAAATCCAAGATTGCTTTGTACAAAGCGCTAAATTGTTTGAGCTAAAGGGAAGCACATTATTTGAATTTCATTGGTCAGTTGCTGAAACGTCAGCAGTGGAAATATATTTGGAGGCAATTTCAAATAAGTTGTATAAATGAAACATTACAAAAAGTTAGTCTCATTTATTGGTATTTCCAATAATGTTTTTACGACAGCGATATTACATACTCGTAGGTTTTTATTGAAGGTCATATACAAGATGACAGGTTAAACAAAATCTTGATGTAATAGTAATGATTAAGATACCATAAATAAAATGACTTTGACTTTTTTTTATTCTCACTTTCATAGCGTGGGTGTTACCCAATTATTCACCGATATCAAGTTGATTTTTAAGTTATTTTTATGTAAAATAGTTCCACCAAGTCGTAAACTTATATCGATAAAATTGATCAATTGATTTGTAAAATACCGTTTCATTAAAGAAAAGCGTAAACAACTCAACATAATTCTCAGTAAAAGTTTTTACCACTTAACTGATGACTAAAGATAAGCCCGATATGATTAATAACAGTTGCAGTATTTATTTGTTGGTATCGTTAATTTTTGTATTAGTATTGTTTGCAGGTCGGTTAATCAGTTTAAATGCTCTCTAACAGTTACTAAGTAGGTAATTCGTATTTTGCGTCATCTATAGGTTTTGTCGTTAAAACAGTAATACGTTTTATTTTTATTTGTTATTACAATATCGTTCGCTTCTAGATATGCAACTGCAAGTAAAAATAACTATGTAATTACTAAACCGCAGTCACTATTGTTTCTTTTCGATTTTTTTTACCAGAACATTTGGCACTATTTTTGTTTGAGAATGATTAATCATAATTAGGAAACTAAGGGACATTTAAATATTCCCGCCGAATGAGGGGCGTAATCAATTTGGTGCATTGTGGGGGTGCTTTAGTGGTTGATGAGCTAGCCGTGGTTCTGTCATTGTGTAATAAAGTACTAGAATGAACACTGCGATTGAAAATCTAGCCAAGTGTGAAGTGCGGGCTGTTTTCTCCATGCAAAAAAAACGAAAATACTGCCGAAATGTACCGTCACATATGCGAGGTTTTTGGTTCAGGTACCATGAGTGAAGGAATGGTCAGACCCTGGTGCAGAAATTTCAGAGATGGCCGAACAAACGTGTACGATGAGGAACGAAGTGAGAGACCTTCTGTTGTCAACGACGATTTTGCGAAAAAAGTAAACAAGAAAATTCGTAAAGATCGGCTAGTCACGATTCCTGATATGAACGCAAATATTCCTCAAATTTCACGTATGATACTGTATGAAATCGCCACGAACAGGCTTCAGTACCGCAAACTTTGCACTGACCTTCCTGCATTGCTACTAAACTGATGGCGATGAGTACCTGAATCACATTGTGACTGACGACAAGATTAGGATTTTGCACACAAGTTTTGAAACCAAGCAACAATAAATGCAGTGAAAGAATTCGAGTTCCCTCAAAGTCAAAACGTTTAAGCAAGCGTTCGAGAACCGAAAGCTTATGGCTACTGTGTTTCTTGTGACCGAAAACGTGTACTGTTGATTGGTCTCCTGGAATGTGGTAGAACAATTTATGCAGGCGTGTATAGTGATACCTTAAGAAAGTTGAGAGGGACGATTCAGCACAAATGGCAACGATTGCTGACCTCTGAAATGGTGCTTTTGCACGATAACGCCCGACCGCACATAGCGGCTTGCGCTTTGCAGCTCATTGAGCAATTGATTTGAGAAATTTTTTACTATTCCCCCCCATATAGTCCTGATTTAGTACCGAGTGACTATCACATCTTCCTACAACTAAAGAATTGTTTAAGAATCCGCCACCGATTTTTCGACGACCTTCTACGACGGATGTATACAAAAATATGTACCACGATGTGATAAGGGTTTAAATTCCAATGTCGACAATATAGAGAAATCATACAGGAATGTATCTAAAATTTAAGCATATTAAACTTTTTCAACTTTACATTTTTGTTTTAAGGCAATCGGCCCTTAATTCACTTATAAGTCTCGTATACTAAAAGGAAATTAATGAAATAAATTAAATTTAATTTAATTACGCTCAATATATGAAATAGTTTATTGCGGGCGTAGAGAATAATATAGAAATGTAGGTAGAAATATCGTAATCAATCATTGTTTTCCACAATTCCAAATGCATCTTTGAAAATTTTAACTTTCTTGTAACATAAAAATCTATTTATAACTTTTGCTGCCTGGCACAAGTTTTTAGCTCTACATCTCTGGTATAACAGGATGAAAACCATCAAAATAAATAACTCAATGTGAATTTTAACTGAAATGTTTTTAAAGATACTTTGACGATTAAATTTTCAATACCATACAACATGAAGCGCCTTATTTTAATTTTATCACAACCATTTGAAATTCAGACTTTGTACAGCTACATCATCAACTCCTGCAACTTAATGAGAGCGAAGTTCTTTCTAAAAATTATAACCATCAAAGTCCACGATTTCAATAGTAATATGGTTATTAAAATATTGGATAAAAATCCTATTCTGCTTCCTGTTCCGGTACTAAGCCCCAGGAATCCCCCAAATTATGTTTTATTATTTTTGCGGAACACTTGTGTGATTCAGCTCATCAACGTGTCATTAAGTATAGTAAGTCTAGAAGCCACGATTGTACTTTCGCGTGTAAAAGTATCACACGTGGAAATATTTAATAAAATATAATGAGGTTTCAAGGAAAATTACTTAAAATTAATTCCGGTGTCCTGCATTTCGTAGTAGCTAGTTGTGGGGGTACTTATGTTGTTATTAGTGATCATGCTAATAAAGTTTGATTACAGCTAACTAGAAGTGTAAAATTTCCTCTGAATTAATTTAAATTGTAATTCTAAACTTCCATCGTACTAATGCCGTCACTATTGTTGATCAGACTATTATGATTATGTTTATTTGCAGATGTTGAGGGTGGAAAGTAACACCGATATGAAAGGATTTACTGAATACGAAGAGGACATTCTCTTCGACGAGGATGACCCCGATTTTGCTGCTAACATGCCAATACCGTTCGTATGTAGAGGTTAGTGTTTTTATTTTACTACTTACAGAACCTGACAGAATCGTTGCAATACCAAGTCACCGTGCAATACCTAAACAGTTACGAATAGACTGCTGAATGAAACTGTTACGAGAATTTGTTTCCCATTTACTTCTATTTGTTATTTTTAGAGACAAGAAGTTGTTTCCCATTTCACTTCTATTTAGTACTTTTAGAGACAAGAATTTGTTTGCCATTTTACTTATATTTAGTACTTTTAGAGACAAGAATTTGTTTCCCATTTCACTTCTATTTAGTATTTTTAGAGACAAGAATTTGTTTGCCATTTTACTTATATTTAGTACTTTTAGAGACAAGAATTTGTTTCCCATTTTACTTCTATTTAGTACTTTTACAGACAAAAATTTGTTTGCCATTTTACTTATATTTAGTACTTTTAGAGACAAGAATTTGTTTCCCATTTTACTACTTTTAGAGATAACAATTTGTTTCCCATTTCACTTCTAT
>JABXWE010048337.1:0-28650 GCA_014611495.1 Limonius californicus
CCCCCGGAACCGCTTTCGCATTACTTCAGGGGGGTGCGGGCGTCCCTTACATACTAAACATTCATGCAACATGCACCCTAAACTTAACTAACCAAATGCGGTTGCCCCAGTCGGGATTCGATCGCCCCAACGGAGCAACTGCATTTAGTGTGACCTCGAGTGGCCAATGCGTTCTCGCACTCGACCACCGCGGTCCCAACATTTTAATAACTATGTTTCACAAACATTCTCAAGGATTGGCACGTTTTAGGAAATGTAAGCGAATACACTTTAAGGTTAGTTGCTGTTTAAGAGAATAATATGACTCGTCGAGAACGTTTCGCCGAAGAACGATTCGCTGAAGTACGATTCGCCGCAACACGATCCGCCGGAACACGATTCGCCGCCAATAATTGAATATTGGCTGTTGCAGAAACATAATATTCTTTACGTTTGCTTTAAAAATGATGCACACCCCAATATCTTTTATTTCACAAAAATCTGACATCTTATTTGTGAGTAAAAATGCATTGCACATCAATTTTCAAAATTTCCGTAGAGGACTTAGATATGTGTTCTGGCGTTATGTGAACATCAATTTCGAGACCATTTTGGCTACTATTATCACACGGAACCAATGCACAACTCTAAACTTATAAGTCATATCGAGAAATACGATAAAAATTTAAATGGAAATTTAAAAATTTGCTGATGCTTCAGGTAATATTCAAATTTAAACTAGTTGCTGAAACGTAGATGTAAACTTGAAAAAACCTGTAATAGAACTGTCAAAGTGTGTTTAAACAAATGCAACATATAACATGTTTTGTAATTCTTATAACAATATGGTAGTGTTTTTCAAGCGCGAGTCGTGCCGGGCGGAATGTGTCTCAGCGAATCGTACCTGTCGGCGAATCGTGCTGCGGCGAATCGTACCTAACGGCGCATTGTGTTGTCGGTGCAACATGTAGTAAATGGTGGTCGGCGAATAACAATCGTCGAAATGTGCGCTGCGAATTGTACCCAACCAACCGTTCAAGTCCTCTTGAATATTTTAGTTCTATTTTAAAATTCTCTACGAACTTTCACATCCTGAAAATTACTCCTTTCATCTTTAATAACCACTTTCATAGTAAAACAAAATTCTACACTTATTTACTTATTCTACATGGAATAATCTACAGTTTTTTCATCTTCCAAATACCAACAGATTTAGTTTTATTTATAGAATTATTAACTCTTTAGCCAGTGATCCAGTTCAAATCCCCTATGCCTATGGGTACCTACGTTCGAATGAACCAGGGGCAATAATGCGGCTGTCTAATGTGTGATGCTCACCACATCACCAGGTGTCATTAATTTCATGGGGTGTAGAGCCTCACCATTATTATTTTATGAACTACTTAAGAACATAGCAATTATGTTTAGAGGATAGCTTATGTTTGAGCTTAATGACCATACAAGAATCTGTTCTAAAACTTTAAATCGGAGCACTGTCTTGTTGAAAATTGACAATTTTATCGACTTCTATTTTATAAAGTAGAAACTTCTCTTCCATCGTCTATTCTGAACCTAATAATTTTACCCAGTCTTACTTTTCGAGTAAATGTTACTTTATGATTTTCCACGGTTTCTACAATAATTAAGTCTCAATCCATCCTGAACTGCCGTGAACTTTGTAAACGCACTGAATATAGAAATTTTAAGCTAATAAATTTGCTTTGCATATGCTGATTTATTATAAATTTCCTCCGCGTAATCAATTCTGATTGTCGGATAAAATATTGAATTATCTTTAGAGTTGTAACTAACACGTGTTTAAAATATTCATAAAATATCTGGCTATTACTTGTGAAGTAGAAACGGATACCGGATATCGTCCCACATCCGCATCTAACTCAATATTTTTGGCATATCCTGCAACTATGCTGTTATAATCTCCGGATTTCTTGGACGTTCTATTTGTTTTAGTTATAAACACATTCGCCTTGAGTTTAATGTACGTTCGGAATTATTAAAACAGCTTTTTGAGAACGGCTGTGCTTGCAACGAAAAGCCAAGACGCACATTCTTCGCGAGAAATCATCAAAAAAGTTAGATAATGAAATAACTGTCATACGCCTTGTGCATAATAAAGTAGTACAAGTAATCATAAATTGCATCAACGGACGCGTTACTGATTACAAGTTTTATTGAAGCTTCATAAACAAGTCGTTACCTTCACACCACGTATAAATTACAATCGTACTTGCCATTGTTCTTTTTCAATACGTATTGTTTATTGAATCTAATTATAACTAATTTGTAGTTTAGCGTATCGTAATTAACTATTGTTTTTTATTTATGGAAAAGAATGTTTCGTTCGACACATATAGAAAATAATTGCTGTGATAGTTTTAGATGTGGAAAACCCGATTGTTTTGGTTATAATAATTATTTCCTTGCCTTGAAGGCGCAATTTACGAACCGAAATAACTCAATGCATGCTACTTTGGTATATTACTAATAATAATAACTAATAATTATAGTATTAATCAAAAATATTGGTACATTTCTTATCAGTTTCTGAAAATTACCTACACTGAGTTGTAATTAAATAAGTAAATAGTAGTAATGGGTGCATCTCGAATGAAATAATTCAAAATATTCGAAATATTTGATTAATTATGCATACATCTCCGAGATGCGAGTAATTCATTCGAATGATATAAACCTCTCGAACTGCGTTCGTAGCGACACGCGCATTTCGAATGGTATAATTCGAAATATTCGAATATGTATACACCTCCAAGATGCGAGAAATTCATTCGAAGGATAAAAACTTATCGAATACGTTCGTAGCGACGCGCACGTCTCGAATGAGATAATTCGAAATATTCGGTTATGCATGCATCTCCGAGATGCCAGTAATTCATTCGAACGATAAAAACTTCTCGAATACGTTCGTAGCGACGCGTGCACCTTGAATGAAGTAATTCGAAATTTTCGATTATACATGCATTGCCGAGATGCGACTAATTCATTCGAACGATAAAAATTTCTAGAATACCTTCATAGCGACGGGCGCACTTTGAATTAACTAATTCGAAATATTCGATTATGCATGTATCTCCGAGATGCGAGTAACTTATTCCAACGATAAAAACTATGTGAAAACTTTGGAAAATTAATAGGTTACGTTTCTTAAGGTTGATTGCTTCTTTAAGATTAATTGTAATAAGTCATTGCCATGGAACATGAAGAGTATTTTATATTCGGTTTGTTGTGATTATTTAAGCCGAGTCGAGTAGCTACAAATATGATGTGAATAGAGTTTTAGGAAAGTATTTACATTTTGTCATTTTGTAGGGTAAGATGCAATCCTAAATAGAAAAAAATTCGAACTATGTTCGTAGCGACGCGCGCAGCTCGAATGAAATAATTCGAAATATTCGATTACGCATACACCTCCGAGATGCGAGTAATTCATTCGAACGATAAAAACTTCTCGAATACGTTCGTAGCGACACGAGCATCTCGCATGAAATAATGCGAAATATGCGATATGCATGCACCTCGGAGATGCGAGTAATTCATTCGAATGATAAAAACTTCCCGAACTAGGTTCATAGCGACGCGCGCACCTCGAATGAAATAATTCGAAATATTCCATTATGCATACACCTCCGAGACGCGAGTATGACATCTTAATCAGCTGCGATTATTTCTAATCTGTCCGGCTTTTGATATGACCTTTCCGTTTAAAAAAATCTACTGACTAAATTGGTCGTCATGGTTACGCTTACAAGGATATAAACTATTAAAATAAATATCGTTAATATTCAGAAATTTATAATATAACACGGGAACCATAAAACGGCATTTACAATCAGGTTAATCTTACAGTGTGACGAAATTTAAATAAATCATGAGCAAAATCCAGCCGAAAACTGAAAAACATCGAGATAAGAGCGGGAGTGCCAGAAGGTCAACATTCGAAAGACAGCATGCTAGACATTTCTCGCATTGCCGAAATGCGCGTGCATTTTGGATTCGAACGATTAATTCGAATGAATATCTCGATTATTAAAATCATGCCCATCACTAGTAAATAGTACAGGGTGGTTCACTAATAGAACGTATAACATTTTAAATAATTTAATAGAAATGTTTTACTACTTGGGAAGTAAAGTAAAAGTCCGAGTTTGCTATTTCCGGTTTCAAGCGAATTAATTCTATCTTCCTTATTTCTAATATGCGGAAGTTAATAAAATCACGAACAATAGACAATTATTGATTGCTTTCATGTTAAATTTGAGTTACAGTGTTGACCTTTACTATTACTAAAGAAAACTTAACGCAGACTATATAAAATAAGGCTTTTTTACGCCCATGAGAAGTTAGTTATTGGTTTAAGGTTGCATGTACCGAAAGTTGCAGAAAATATATGAGAAGTTCAATTGAAATTGGTCGAATTCGGTCAGAAAATATTGGAGGCACTTGAAAAGTGGCATCTAAGAAGAATATTCGAATAAAACAAACATAAGCCGCTAACTAACCTTTCGCAGAAGGTGAGAAATTGTGGTTTATTTTTCAACCACTTGCTAGGTTTTCTGTTAGTCTAAGTATGATTTTAATTAATTCTGTCGGAAAGAACTATTTATATTTCAGATCTACCTGCCAAATTTACCATGTTCTCATTAGAAACAGACTTAAACTAGTAAACAACCTCACGCAGTAGTTGGGAAACTAGTAGTCCGTTTTCTAACATCTGTATCATGTTTTACGTTAATTTAAGAATGATTTTCTAGAATACTCTCAGAAAATATATGACATTTTAGATGTACGTTTTGCAATTTCAATCGCCTGTTCTCATTAAAATAGAACTTAAAACGGCACATAGAAGTTGGGAAACTCAAGTACTCCACATTCCAATTCAGGTCTATGTTTTGTGTTACTTTAGGATACCTCTAAGGAATTCTTGTACTTTGAGTGCCTTGACTCTTATGAGACATGGCGATCTTCTCTTCTTCGTCCTATGCCCGTGATGCGCGTTTTAAAGCCATAGATATAGAGGACCTACAGCTTAACGCGGCCCTGGACAACTGGAAGTGTAAATACTTTATTAGGCAGAACATCTCGCAGGATTGCTATTGTCTAAGGAATACTGTTTGAAAACATTAGATAGCTCGCATTTAAACAGGTCGAATTTGACGGGTTACATTAAAAACAAACTTAGAAAAGTAACTAAGCTCCTGTAAGAGTGTGAAGTCATATGTAATCCATGTTTTGAATGCTTATATTACTTGCATTATTGGTTAAATGAAAACTGCCGTAAAATAGTGAGGACACACATTTAAATTCGTCGAATATAGATGTACTAAAACTTAATTCAGTAACTAACCTGTCGAAGAATCTGTAAAGACAGATTAGTCTTTTTTTCAATGCCTATGAAAAATATTTTGTTAGTTCAAAAATGGCTTTAATGAAAACTGCTGAAGAATACCTAATGTTTTAAAACTAACCTCGTACAGGTATGAAGCTTTCATTATAAACAAACTTAAACTACAACATAACCTCAGACAAAGTCAGATGTTTCATTTTGTACAGCTATGTAAGATTGATTGTTGCCTGAAGGTTGAGTTTTAATAAAAATTGTAGAAAATCCTAAAGGGCATAATTTAAACTCATCGAATACAGCTGTACTACAAACAAACTAACCTCTCAATGAAGATTTAAAAACAGATTAGTGTTTCTCCAACGGTTATAAAAAATGCTTTGTTAGTTTATGTGTGGTTTTAATGTAAGCTGTCTGAGAATACTTAGCGCCTTAAAATTAAACTCGTCCAGATACAATATTTTCATAAAACATAAACTTAAACTACTACCTAACCTCGGGAAAATATGCAGATGATTCATTACATACAGCAATATTAGGTTGTGATATATTAAAAGTTGAGTTTAAATAAAATTTGTAGAAAATACTGGAGGGTCCAATTTAGACCGCTGTGTCCATTAATACAAACAATATACTAGTAACTAACCTTCTGCAAAAATTATAAACTGTGAATAGTCCATTTTCCAATGTGTATGAGAAGTTCTTTGTTACAACACCTTTGCTAAAACTACAGAAAAATACTGAAGATATTACACACGGCGGATGAAATGAATTCGCTTGTTCTCATTAAAAACAACCTTAAATCTGTAACTAACCTTCTGAAGGAGTTTTATAAAAGAGTAGCCTATGTTTACAAAGCTATTTGTTAGTTTCAGGATGCCTCTAATAAATATTTCCGGAAAGTTACTGACCAAATTCTAAACCTAGAATCTAGACACATCGATTTCTGATATTATCAGGGGTAATATAATAAGTGGTATGATTATTACCGATAATTGTTTGGAATATTAATGAATTGTAATCCCAAAGCTGAAAATACAACGAGTCCGCAGGACGAGTTGTATTTTCTTGCATTGGGATTGCCAATGAATTGATATTCCAAAAAATTATAGGTTATTAATCATACCACGAATAATATTTAGGACGACAATATATCGATTTGAAATAAAGAAAAATCGCGTCACCATTTTAATTTGAAGTAATTTACAGAAATCAAAATCAAAAATTGTCCCCAACGATCGCTCATATTGAAAAATAAAGATAACTGTCAAAACACATAAATTTGACGTTTATAATTTAAATCATTATTTTCACTTGACAGTTAGTAAAAGAAAAACTAAGCAGGTTTATCACCGTGAAAATACAGCGACAAGCTATATTTTCACTGTAGTTCCGATTCTATTGGCTGAATTTCAAAATTTGAAATCCACTGATTGGTTGTTAAGCAAGGAGATATATTGTCGTTAGAAATATATCTGAGTCACACCTAACCTAGTGCAGACTTAGTTGTTTAATGTTGTTTATCTACTTTGATTTAATAATAGGTCCATTATGATACCGAAAACAGTTTAATAATGGAGGCTATTATTAAACTGTTTTTGGTAATAAAATCCTCTATTATTAAACTGTTTTTGGTAACTTTTTGGTTTTTAAGATTGGTGACATTTGCTTTCACTTTGGTCATAAAACGACAAATGTCAGATGTCGAATATACATAACCACAAACTCTATCAGAAATTTTGAATTTCTACATAACAAGTATCTCAAAGTAGATAAAATAGTATATTATACTCGTTTCATAACGGGCATTGTAGCACTTGTTCCATTGGAGCACTCCTCGCTACGCTCGTCGTGCCCCAAACCCACGCGTGCTACAATAAGCCCGTTGTGAAACTCGTATAATAATATACTATTATTTAACCATTAAACAAACACTTGAATCCTTAGCTATATTTATGTTATTGTTCTGAATAAAATGAACCGGCAACTAATGTCTAAAAGAAGAAAACACTTGTGCTATGGGCATTTCAGCCCATAAAAGGCACTTTCGACCATCTCGCGGAAACAAAAAATTAATCTACAAGGAGTTCTCCTAAATAAGTATATGTTGTGAGATTTCGACGCTATAAGATTGATATTGCCTAGGAATTATTTAGTAGTCTCCCACATACCTAATAGAAAAACAATAAAAATTGATATTAACAATGTAGTTAATATTTCATCCCATTATAAGCATTTTTTGCTCTCTTAAAGAAACATCAGGAAGACAAATCAAAACGCCCATCTACAGAGTATTCTATTAAAAATATATGCACTGTGGAAATTCGACGTTCTAATGTATTCCGTTGTCTCCCACGCACCCATATCAAAAATACAAACAAATACAGAGTACCTAACCTTAAAAAGTTATATAGAAAAAAACATGTTTTGTTGCTCAGAGCAGATCTTGCATCATAATATAACTTATTTATTTAATAAAGAAGTTACTGTATATGGTGTAGTGCGTAGCCCAAGGGTACGTCTATTTTATTTTCAATTCCTTAAAATTAAATTGTGTTATGGAATCCTTAATGTACTAAATTACTATTTTCTTGATAAACATTAAAGTATCTCACTAAATTGATATTCGTTTGGATTTCCGTGCGTCTTCTTTAAGACGAACTTAAACTTACACATAACCTCGTGAAAACTTTGGAGGTTGGCTGCTACCTTAAGGTTGATTGTAGTAACTCATTGCCATGAAACATGAAGAGTATTTTATATTCGGTTGGTTGTGAGTATTCAAGCCTAGTCGAATAGCTACATATATGTTGTAAATAGATTTTTAGGAAAGCATTTATATTTTGTCATTTTGCAGCGTGAGATTCAATCCTAAATATAACAAAATTCAAATGGTGCGGTTACGTATTTGGTGCCTCCCTATATTCTATACCAACAAATTTTATATGCGGAAAATAATTAATTACCAAGCACTAAGAGAAAATTAACAATTCATATCTTTCCAGATAATGCAAAACTACAATGCCAGCAGCGACGCTTCTTCTGCGAGAGCCGGCCGTTACATCCCTAACATCAATCGTGGAGAAGTCCCACCACCAAAAGCCTCCACTTCCGCAGTACGACCTCCGGTTGAACTCCTGCCAGCTGGACTTTGTACTCATATCTGAGCCTGACTGTCCTACTAAGTCACCTTCTGCGGATGAAGGGTTTGAATCGGACGTCGATACCCTCTCCATCGTTTCCAGCGATGACAGTTTCACTTCGGGGAATTTGCGGGACAACAGCTCGAAACTCCAGGAGACCGACAGCGCGAACGGTTCGGCCAGCTCGGATTCGGACACGGAAGCACCTCCAACGGAAGGTCTCCCAACGAAAGTCGTCGATTCGAATCCTTCCAACGAAAGTTATCATCTAGTCGATTGTATGTGTTACACGGATATCAAATTTCCTAATATTTTAGTGTTTGTCGTGAAAGGCGACGCGTTAGTTTTCCGGTTCGGGAACCTGGACAATCTAAAAAATTTCTACACCAACTTCAGCACGTTTAAAGCGATCGCCAACCAGAAGGCTTACAGCAAGCACTTCGGAACTAAATTCAACCTCCTTCAGAGGACCGACAAGAACGGCATCACCCACATAGAAATCACGAAGGAGCCTGAGGGTCGGGCGCCCGTCCCGAAGAAGCCCGAAAGCAGCAGCATAATAAGCTTGAACACGCCCGAAGCGGAAACGGACAAATTTTACGGAAATCCGGCTGCTAGGGAAGACGCGCCGAAAGCGCCCGTCAACGACGTAACGTCTCCTCCATTCAATATTCATAAAGAAAGTAGATCCAGTTTAAAAGATGCTAATTCGAGACAACGAAGTGAAAGTCCGGCACTTTACGATGCCCGGTCTAGAAAAGAATGCAACACCAAAAATTCCCACAGTTCGAAAGTTGGCTCGAGCACTTCCTCCCAAAGATCGGCGTCCACAGAGAATA
The DNA here is from genome assembly GCA_014611495.1 of Limonius californicus. Lineage (NCBI taxonomy): Eukaryota > Metazoa > Arthropoda > Insecta > Coleoptera > Elateridae > Limonius > Limonius californicus. The sequence continues at coordinate 9,339 of JABXWE010048337.1, forward strand.
TTTTAGACGTACAATCTCTTTCGAGTTCGAATTCTAGAACGGGCGAAGACGCGCTCAACAAGAAAGTTTGGAATTCCGCCGAGGATTTGCTGGCGTCTTCGCCCAAGCGGCCTGAAAGGCGGAGGAAGCCGAAAGCAAAGGCTCCACCACCCCCAGACAATAAGGATGTTTTCCGCGGTCAGTACGTGCGAGTAAATGTCACCTCGGCGGACATAAAACCCCCGGAAAGCAACCCCACGCGCTCCTTCTCCAAGGATAACTTCTCCAGGTTGCACACCTTCACGCAAAAAATGTTGCCCACGAAAGACTTCTCCCTGACTTTGAATCCCAAGCCTAAAGAAGCCACTTTTCAGCAGTTTAGGTATGTGGAGCCTAAAGCAACCGAGCGACCCCCAAACGTCGAACATACCTGGACTTACTCTGTTCCAAGGTTTTTGAGGAAGCCGAGAAGTCACAGCGAAACCCGCAATTTCACCCCCATGGCATATAGGTACATTGACACCACCCAGAAGAGCTTGTACTATGGGAACAAACCCGATCTGTGTCAAAATTCCAATTGCGGCAATGTGTCAAATAGGTTGTTTGGGATGTCCTCGAAGTTGAAGGACTTTAGTTCGGTTAACGACGGGACTCTTAGTAAGCGATATGATAACTGGGAAAACAGAAACGATGTGCGGAGAGGAAGCTTAGGGGAGTTGACTTATAAAATTAACAGCACGGGAGGGAGTTTGAAAAGTGTCATAAAGAAGGATGACAATAAGCGGCGCAGTAATGAGAAAAAGGTCACGTTTAGCGCTTACACCACCGTACAAGTTGTTTAATTTTTTAATAATTGTTGTATTGTTGTGTAGTTTATTTCTTGGAAAATGAACATGGCTTGGTGTGAAAAACCTCCAGTTCAAAAGGAAACAGGGAGTAACTAACGGGATCAAATTTTAAAAAAGACATTATGAAATCTTCAGATTCAAATTTACAAAGATTTACTTCCTTTGATCTGAAAATAAAGCAAAAATTGGTATTATTCTATTTATTTTCTTGCGAAAGTTTAGGTTGAGCATATTTTCCGATTAATTTTAATATTATTTGTTTAATTTATTTCAATGGAAATACCAAAAAGGTGCGCAGAACAATTTTTCCTCAAACCTAAAAAAATTGAAACCTAACCTCAATTGTGGTGTTTCCACAATATCATGGTGCTAAAACCGCCCTCTATACGCGATAAACAATCAATCACAGAATAGGAAATCTGAGTCATGTTGATTCTCATCAAACCTAACATCAAAAACGTCACTTTTGACAGTTGTACTTAAAAACAACTTATACTGGACTAAAATTCTTACAACTCTGTTACAAAAAGTGCATTAAACAATTGTTCTTTTCCTCCTTCTCTAGAGACAGCGGTATACATACATAAAGAAACTTAAATTTGATCTAGTAAAGTATAAATTAGGTCCTCGATTCTAATAATATTCAGACAGTTTCTCAGGACAGAAATGGTCCTTCGAGCCGTAAAATAAATCCCACTTACTCCAGCTTTTAAGCTATATTTCTTGTGTGAACTGTAGTCGGACTTTTATAAATTTTAAAATGTTTGTCAAACCGTCAAATATACACTCTGTAATTTCAGCTACAGTAGCATTGAGTTGGTTAATGACTTTTTTAGATATATATTTTACTGGTTCAGCTCACACGGATGCACAACACTGATGTAATATGTGACATAAAATGATTATCCAATGATTGTTTTAGGTGTGTATTTGTGGCTCTCACTAATATTGCTTGCGTTAGATCACCATCTATTGTTTCTTCAAACCATCACTGATTAATAGTATCTTCACCTTTTTTTAAATTTTCCTCCCACGTATCACTAAATATTATTATCGATTATCGATATATGCTATATAACATTGAGTTTTAGCTATGAGTTGACTTTGATAGCAGACGATTAGGGCTTAAGTAGTAGGAGTAGGGGGGGTTAACGCCAAGATATAACGGAAACACTTCAAGAGCTTCCTACTCACTCTTTCTCTTTCCCATTTTTTTAAACAATGCACAATTACATATTTAAAATGATCATTACAAGCTCAAACATCAAATCTAGCAAAATATGCTTGATCGCGGGAACGGTCAGAAATAATGGTCCTTCGAGCCGTCAGACAGACGTGATGTAATTTCACCTGTTGAATAGCCCATAAATTCCGATAATTTGTTATTTATTTGATTGGAATGTTTGTTGTGTGTATATTAAAACCTAAATTTATGGCTGGAAGTTTCATAAATACGTCAGCGTGTTCATTTTCTAAACAATTTTAATAATTATTATGTAAAGCCAAATACACTACGCCTTATGTAAACCGAACTCTTGTTTTACGTTTTTAATAACGAGTTATCTGTTATATGATTAAAAAAATATATATATAATTATGTACAAGATGTTCAAAAATTAACGTTTGTTAGCGAGAGAAATGTAACCGGAAATACAAACGTTAAATCTCATAGTTAAGTCTGAAAGCGCTCTATTTTTGAACAGCCTGTTCGCAAAAATATCTAAACCCTTGTATATGTTATGTAAATAGTATGTTTAATATGTGTAAATCTTGAAAATAAACAGATTTGTTAGCTATCCCAGTTTTTTCTTGCTAAGGCCTTTATTAGCGGCATTTACGCGCAATTACGATTGCGCTTGCTGTTTACCTTAATAAGGATAATTAGACCCAACTTTCGTCATGTCGCGAAGCACAACCAACTATGTAAATCTAATTCGCAAGCCTCAAGATACACTTATGTATAACCATGACCAAATTTCGAAAGGATTTGGACGAAAAAGGAAGCGAAAACATTTAGTGCCGATTAATCGGTGCTGCAAATATGCCGTTTATTTCTTCCAGTACTTAAAAGTAGCTCGAGCTTTAACAAAGCGTGTAAATTGGCAAAAAAGAACTACTTAAACGATTAAAAAATTTAGGACAGCGTTGTTCAGCGAGATCTAATAGAACTTAGAGATATTTATTGAAAGTACCATTCAAACTGGTGGTACGGTTTATGTTTTTTTGAGATCTACAGGATGACCCAAAAATATTTTACTGTGTTGTTAATGTTCCTAGCTCTATGATTAGTTCCTACATTCAAAGCTACACCAGTCAACGAAAACAGACACCCAGTGTATTTCCTGTATTTGGTAAGATAAACAAATTAAATTTGGTATCTGTAGCATATACAGGGTGTCTCAATTTACGCCTGTAGCATTTGATTCGGGGAGCAAAAACAAATTAAAAATTAAAAGTGGAATATTTTCTGAATATTCGTCGTTAACGAGTTATTGATAAAAAAGTAAATAATAAGTTTTATCGCAAGGTCGTTCCAATTAGTTGTGTGCTGACGAGCTTGACATCAGTTTATACCACTTGTTCGTAAGCAATACGTTTCACGAGGCTCAATAAATAACAATCGATCGAATTTAAATCGGGTGACCTAGGAGGCCATGCAATTCCTCTAAAATTACCACTGTACTTGCAGTGTAAGTTTGAATCAACAATGAAAACTGTATTTCCATAAAAAAACATATCCGGAAAAGTTATAATTTAATTTATACCGAAGACGATTTATAAAAAGTCAAATATTTTGAGTGGCGCTGTTAAACTTTTCACTCGGTATATAAAGGGTCCTTCGAGTAAAACATAAATTTGAGTAATATCCAGACAACTTCATACGATGCATGACTTTGTACATTAAGAGAATCAGTTGCAACTAAAACGTGTACTGCACAAAATCCAAGGCAGTTATGTACAGGATGAAACAGATACACTGTATACTTTCATAGCTTCAAGTTTTTGCCCTTAGTTCGACTGAAATACTTTAAATGTTTTCCATTTTTTACTTAGAACTGTTCCAACCATATAAATGGGGTTCTTCAGATTTTTTCTTAATTTAAATTGTAATTCTTGTTCGAAAATAATAATTCTAACTACGAGAAAAGCTATGTTTGGAAAATGAAATATTTTTGATATTACACTATATTTATTAATCGAGAAGGACTAAGGAGTTTTTACTATCAACGCCCTCTTTAACGTAGTTCCGCCAACTGCACTGATCACGTGTTCACTCCAAGCGGGCACCCAGTGTAATATTAACATTCCTGTAAGACAGACAATAAAAAAGCCACATATCAAAGGACTATGACGTTTTCCTTTCCCGCGGAGATATTTTATAAAATGAACGTATGGGCATTGAAATCCACCAATAAATGCGTAAACTTTGTTGATACGATTTTTATAGTGCGTAAACGATATACTAGCGATGTAGATACGTTTTTTTATATATTTGATAAATAACCTTCTCGTTTGATCACGCTTGACCTCTTGTTTTAGGTGAACTATACTCTATATTTATAGATTTTTGATTTTCTGATTATATTAATGAAAATTAATGTTATTTACCCTTACAGTAAATAAAATTAATGTTTGGAAAATGGGATATTGTTGATATAACATTATTTTTTAAATTGAATAAAACCCAGGAATTTTATTAATAACGACCACTTTAATACAAATTTGCAAATATCATTGTTCACGTGTTCATCGCAAGCGGATACCAACTGTAATAGTAGCATTATTACTCAAGAGAGACAAAAAATTAGACGCAAGTGTTAAAGGACGATGACGTTTTACTTTCCTGCACTGGTATCTTCTTAAATTAACGTTTATACTTAATTATTAAGTTGAAATCTACAAATAACTACGTTAATTTATGATTTTAATCGTGCACATACAGTGTACTAGTGATGCACAAACGTTTTATTTTTTATAAATTTCAAAAGTGACTATCATTTTTGATCATGGTCGACTTCTTGTTTTCACTAAACTACGGTCTATATCGATAGCTTTTTAATTTTCTATTCATATAAATCAATAAGTGATATAATATAAAATTGATGTTTGGACACTGAAACATTTTGGATATCACATTTGTTTTTAATCTAATGGAACCGTAGAGATTATATCAATGAGCTCTTAGTGCAAATCTGTTAGTACCACTAATCAGGTGTTCACCGCAGGCGATCACCAATTATAGCAATAACACTGCTACGCAAAAGAGACATTACATTAGGTTTAAGTGTCAGAGGACTATGACGTTGCATGTTCCTGCTACGGTATATGTTTCATTTACGTTTAACTGAATTATCAATTTAAAATCTGAAAATTTCATAATTTTTATAGTGCATAGATTAATGTTGTAATCATGCATAGATAATGCACTAGTAATTTACAAACATTTAATTTTTTATACTTATTTGATCATGGTTGACTTCTTGTTTTAACTGAACTACGGTTTGTATTGATAGATTTTAGATTTTCTATTCATATAAATCAAAAATGCGTAATATAAAATTTCTGTTGGGTAACTGAGATATTTTTTATATCACATTTGTATTTGGTCTAATGGAACCGTGGAAATCGTACTACCAATGACCTCTTTAATACAAATCCGTTAATACCACTAATCACGTATTCACCTCATGCAATCACCAATTATAATATTAACATTCCTACTAGGGAGACATTAAATTAACATTAAACGTCAAAGGACTGTGACGTTTAACGTTCCTGTTACGGTATCTTTTTCATTTACATTGAAACTGAATTATTAGTTTGAAATCTGCGAATAACTGCGTTAACTCTCTTGATACAATTTTTACAGTGCATAGACGATATACTAGCCATGTGTATCCGTTGTATGTTATAAATTCCTCGTTTGACCATGTTTGTCTCCTGGTTTTCAGTGAGCTACGGTCTGTTTTGGTACTTTTTTGATTTTCCGTTAATATAAATCAATAAGCAAAGTGATATACAATTAATGCTTAGAAACTGAAACATTTCTGATATCACATTAATATTTTTAATCGAATAAAACCCAGGAATGTTTACTATCAACGAACTTTAATACAAATTTGCCAACATCTCTGTTCACGTGTTCACTGCAAGCGGACACCAACTGTAATAGTTGCGTTCCTACCAAGAGAGATAATAAATTAGACGTACCTGTAGAAGGACTATGATGTTTTATTTTTCTGCATGGGTATCTTTTTAAATTATTGTTCAAACTTACCTATTAATCTGAAATCTACCAATAACTACGTTAATTTTATTGACACGGCTTTGATCGTGTACTAGTAATCTACAACCGTTTTACTTTTTATAGATTTAAAAAGTGGCATCTTGTTTGATCATGGTTGACGTCTTGTTTTAACTGAACTATGATTTGTATCGATAGTTTTTTTATTTTTTTTTATATAAATCCAAAAATGAAGTAGTATAAAATTTCTATTTTGTAACTGAGACATTTGTGATATCACATTTATTGTAATCTAATGTCCTCTGGAAATCTTACTATCAACGACCTATTTAATCACGTGATCACGGCAAGCAGGCCCCAAATATAATATTAACATTCCTACTCAAAGAAGACATTTAATTAGGGTTAAACGTCAAAGGACTATGACGTTTCATGTTCCTGCTGTGGTATCTTTTTCATTCACGTTTAAACTGAATTATGAATTTAAAATTTGCAAATAACTGCGTTAACGCTGTTGATACAATTTGTGTAGTAAATAGTCGATATACTAGCAATGTGTATCTGTTTTCTGTTAAAAATTCCTGGTGTGATCATGTTTGTTCTTTTGTTTTAAGTGATCTACTGCCTGTGTCGGTAGATTGTTGATTTTCTGTTAATATAAATCAAAAAGTGAAATAATACAAAATTTCTGTTCAGAAATCGAAATATATTTGATATCACATTTGTTTTTAATATAATAGAACGGTGGAAATTTTAGTATCAACGTCTTCTTTAATCACGTGTTCACCACAAGCAGTCACCAATTATAATATTAGCATTCCTACCCAAGAGAGACATTTAATTACGATTAAGTATCAAAGGAATATGAGGTTTTATGTTCCTGTTATGGTATCTCTTTCATTCACGTTTAAACGGAATTATTAGTATGAAATCTTCAAATAACTGCGTTAACTATTGTCCTCTTCTCTTAAGTGAATTACGGTGTGTACTGATAAATGTTTGATTACCCGTTAATATAAATCAAAAAGTGAAGTGATACAAAAGTAGTGTTTGGAAGCCGAAATATTTTACATATCATATTCTTTTACGCGATTATTTTAAAGCAGTTCCATAAGGTTAGCTGTTGATATTGTTCTATTAAAAAAGGTACAGTACACACACAAAATTTCTTTTAAAAACGATATTGTTAGGGTCGACCTTACGGGGGGAGGGGGGCGGTTGCAGCACTTCTGCATTTCATTTATGTAGTTCCAGGGTAAACAAACAGCGGATACGATCAGAACTCACTGGCGATGACAGGCGGGTAACATGCAACAGATAATAAAACACACTTACTGATCTGTCAATAAATATTGGACAGTTGTACTCACCGGGGGTCCTCCAGTACCCTACTCCTCGATTGGGACTCGAGCAGGATACGGATGCTCATGTGCCGGATAGCTGCTGTGACTGTAGTCATTCGTAATCGTAGAGTAATTACTACAATTCAACATATCTTCTGGTGTACCAATCCTTCAGAAGAATCCAGACTATGGGCTACGCCCAGCCAGTCTCTTTGTTATTCACAGGAGTTGCGGGGCGAAGGGCGTGCCCCCTCAGTCCCATATGCGAAGGGGAGAGTATCATTAATGTCCACAAACCACGCGTAAAAGTCAGTCGATGCCATCCTGACATTAATGTTACATTCATAATAATAATAATTCGACGTAGCACATTTTCAATGTAACCTCTGCCGATTGACTACCTCCCAAATCATTGCTAGAGGAATAATGGTTAATCATGCCACACACTGTATCCACCCATATAGCTACTTACATTCACTACGCTACTGTTTCCAACAACTACTTACATAGACACACCAACCTTGTATAACAACCATAACAGGACCCAATGCTTGTAAACCACATATAATAACAAGTAGGTAATACGTTACCATTCAGGATATGAACCATAACCTCGCCAGGGACCCGACTGCTTATACATTAACTGATATTGCCATTGCAGCCCATCTTTATATATAAACGCATAAGTGGTAACATTAAATTCGCTCCTTGTCTCAACTTAGAGGATAATCGCATCGCATCAGTTAGAAGCTTCTCAAACGCTAGTAATTAATTATCACGCTAAAGACATACAAGCTGACGCCTAACTACCAACAATACTGCCTCTTGTAGACAACCGTTGTTGACCCTACTTAAGACTCTACCACCCCTTGTTTTTAGGCCTGCACGAACTTTCCTTCAAACATTTATAATTCTTCCCAGCTGTTACTGACCCGACAGAAGCTACGTATATTTTAGTAAATATTTATTTGTTGAGCGTACATTTAAGTAATATTCACAATAGGTAAAAACCGTTGCCTAACAGTATTAAGTAAAAAAAAGAAGGTTAAACAGAAGAAGACTTAAATAACAAGTGGTATGAGTAATTGTCTAGATGTTTGCTATGTTTTCTGCAGTAACACTAATTCAATAATTACGGAAACTGAAAACAGTTGGGTTATATACAACAAATTCGAATTATTCGCTTATAAGTAGAATGCACACCTTTACCAGTCATTAAAATTAAGTGCACAAAGCAGATGGTATAACTAACTAATAATTTAATCGGCAATGGCGGCCTCTTTTGTCTTGTAAATTTAATTAACACATGTCGCGAGAAAACAAACAATAAAACGCAAACCTAGAAAGCATACTGAGGTCCTGAAAGCAATCTCGTTCAATAACACAAACAAAGCGTGCAAATTCCTGATAATTATATTACCTGATTGCTGAAGGTATTATATGCACGTCTCGAAGCGTTTTACTTTCAAATACCTCGGTATATAAAAAAATTACTATTCGCAGAATGCGCTACTTTCGAGTAAAAATAATAAATCTTTATAACAGTCGTCATACCTGGATTAAACTAACCGATACAATAAAAAAATTTTAACGCACGTGAGTCTTTTTCTATTATTTTTGCCTCGGTTGTTTCCCTAAGTATAAAATAATAGAAATATCCTGCACTTCCGGTTATGTAGCGCTGCACGGTCCGTGAGCGCCTGACAGATCCATTAACAAAGATAAAATAATATTCAGAAATAACGTGGACCTTGGTGCATTCCTGCTGCCTTTATTAATACAAAGTTCAGTATCCGCAATACCAAGTCCTCGCGAATTGCGTGCTACCCGCGATAAGACGCAGTCTCGTTAGGGATTCTTCGTAAAAACTGTTACGATAATGATGAAAGTGACTTCTAACATTTCTAGCCATTCGTCAAAGTCCAATGCACAACTACAATCAACAAGTTTCATCACATACATCAAGTGCATTCGTTTGACGTAACCTACAAACAGAAACAACGAAAACACCGCCGAAGAACAAAAGTATCCAATAGTTATTCAAATTTTCGAGATGAAGATTATCCGAAGCTGCTGTTGACCCTCTTCTCGTACCACTTAAGTGTTAACTAGTTTTTAGTGCTCAATGAGTGAAACTCAGTTGGTTTTTATTTTATTAGAAGCGCATGTAAGTTAACGAAGCAGCAAGCTTAATAATTGTATACAGGCTGTCCACAGGACGACGAACTTTACCTTAATTTATTTATCGAAACATCGAAGATCATTTAAAAATAGTGTAACGTCTTTGGTTTGCTGGTGATAACCCATATTTAGTTTTACCCAACAGAAATTTTGAAACTTCTTAAGGGGCTGTTAAACTGGCCTAAAAATGCGTAATCTAGTGCAGCCTTCATTATACGCAATTCCTTTCTTCATCTTACCCAAAATAAAGGTATCTGATCGTATCTTCCTATTAGAGAAAGTAGGAACGTAAATAAGTCTGTTGTAACAACTTCGTCGCTGCTCGTTATGCTAAACAACTAAGATTTGTCACCAATCTTAGCTGGTGTTGACAACATCGCTTTGGCTATAATATGTTGTCAGTGTATGGTAGTTTGTAATCAGATGAAAACGTTTCGGTTACATAAGTAGAAATGACCTTAAGAAATTTTCATAGTAAGTTATTCCCAATTTTCCGATCGTTTTTTCTGTGTGTATATAGTCCACATATTAATATAGCTACGATGACAATAGAAAACGTTTATTTTGCCAAATTTTAGAGCACTTTAACAGTCCCTTAAACGAAATAATTAAGTAAAAAATAAGGTTAAGGTGTATTGAGGGGTCTTACTTCCAGTGCATCTAAATCCAAGATCTAGGACTTCTATATAGATAAAGTGTTCTGTATATACGAGGCTTGTTCAACGGAAACCCTTCTTCGATGAACTTAGCCTTGAAAAAAAAACGCAATAATTCAAATGACGTTTGTTAATGTTAGTAGTGTTTGTAAGCAACACATTAATAAGTTTCTGGCGTTTGAATTTGATTCCGCCTTCTAAAACTCCGATTTTAAATTGTGTTTGTTGTTGAAAATCCGTCCAAGTCCAAGTTACAATTTCAATACGCTGAGGGTGTGCAGCCATTGCAGATTCATACTCGAATGCAAACAGTGTATGGCAATGCATGTATTGGGTACCCAACTGTGAAGGAATGGTGCCGAATATTTAAGAATGGAAGAGAGGTGACTATGGACGAGCCGCGACCAGGTGCACTTGTACTGCAACAGAAAACAATGTGACATATGTAAAAGGTTTTATTAGAGAAAATCGTCGAATTTAAATTAGAGAAGTACTATACCAAACACGCCCCGAAGAAGAATTAGACCTAAACATGCAAGAATCGCCTACAGAAATGTACGATCATATAGTAAACTCCATTCACGCAGCAGCCTACGAAACATTAGGGATAGTAGAGAATAAAAACTCTCAACCTATTAAGTTAAGTGAATAATTAGAAGACATTGTAAAAAATAAAGAACGAGCATATCACAATTGGCTAAATAAGAAGAATAACGAGACACGAGGAAACTATGAAAGATGGAAAAGTTAGTTAAAAGTGATGTAAAAGAAGAACAAAATGAAACATGGAATAACCTATGCCAACACATTGATAGTACTTTAGGTTATGGTAGATCTACTGAAGCATGGAGAGCTATAAAACACATGCGGAGCAATACAAGGAACAAAACAAACAAAACAGTAATATCGCCAGATCAATGGATGGATCATTATAAAAGACTACTACAAGAAGAACGAGAACAATAGGAGGAAACCATAAACTACACATCGGACAATCACGAATAAATACAAGCAGAAGCTGTAAAGTAGGCCCTGAAGGAGTTAAGGAACAATAAAGCACTAGGGCCAGACGGGATTAAGATAGATTTATTATTATTATTTTATATTTAAAAAAGGAGATATAAAAATTGTGGCATCTGCAGATGTTTAAGTGTCATCCCTTCAACGGCGAGAGTCTTTGGCAAAATAATAAAAAAAAAGATTCAACGACAAGACGTAGTAAAATGGACCAAGAAAAGAAAGAAAGAGTGGAATGACCATGTAGACCGAATGGATCGAGGAAGACTGGCTCGAGTTTGTAAAACAGAACGACCAGAGGGAAAGAGACCACCAGGACGACCGCCCATGAGATGGGCACAGAGCTGGTTCTCATCGTCGACCGAATAGAAAGGCCAAGCAAACAGGAAGAAATTCCTAGCTAAAGGAAGAAGAAGGAGAAGATTCAATTAAATATGAAAGAAGTAACAGAAGAGTAGAGCGGTTTTTGATCCAATAGATCATGTTTAGATAATATATTCTCCCTCAGACAACTAATAGAAAAAAATAAAGCCAAAAACATTGAGATGCATGTAGCATATATAGACTTAGAGAAAGCATATGATAATGTATCCAGATCCAAAATATGGCCAGCTATGGAAATACTAGAAATAAAGGGAAATTGGATTGGAATAGTAACATAACTTTATACACATACAACAGGGAAAATAAAAATAGCAACTAGGTTTACTCAAAATCTCAAAATAACAAAGGTTTAAAACAAGGATGCACACTATCACCGCTCTTGTTTAATATATACATTGATACAATAGTTGGATGTTGGGAACACAAATGTGAAGGAAGGGAAATTACTATAGAAGACACAGAACTAAAACATTTACTTTTTGCTGAGGACCAAATAATTTTTACAAAAAATAGAGAAAACATGACCTTCATGATTGAAATACTAAAGAACTAATTAATGACGTATGGACTGAAAATTAACATTAACAAGACAGAATACATGTGTATAGGCGGAGAACCACAAGACATCGGAGATGAGACCACTCGACACTGTCAGGACTATAAATACCTAGGCTCAATTATCTCAACTAATGTGTCAATAGAAGAAAATATAAACAACAGGCTCAGACAAGGAAAGCGGCAACTAGAGCACTACATGGAGTCCTATGAAACAATAACATAAGATAGGAAACCAAGAAAAATATATTTTATAGTATAATCGAAAGTATCACCTTATGTAGGGGAGAGGTAACGTAACCTATTTTAACTAACCAAACCTAACTTAACCAAATATAAACTAACATTATTAGGCTAATCTAACTCAACCTAACTTAGCCTAAATTAGTCTGACTTAACTTAACTTAACCTTCTTTTTTATTTCGGGATGGAGAACCTTCATAGGCTTCCTTCGGGGGAGAGTGGAATTCCCTATCATCTAGAAGAGACCTACCCACTAAAACCCCTCCCGTTCATACGTCATATTCTGCCTGCGCTTCTCATCCACAGTTTTTGTTTTTATTATTATTTCCATCATACTTGGGATGGCATTTCAACATACCTCCGTCCCACCATCTTTGCCACCATGTCCCCGGTTATTATGGGTTCACCGGCTATTTATTATCTTCTGTCTGTTCCATCTTATACATGTCAGGATTTTGTGCTCTGGCGAGTCTTCTTTTCCACAGTACCGGCATTCCAAACTGTCATTTTCACCTATGATGAACAGATAGTTTTCAAGACATCCGTGCCCCAATATGCACCGTTTTTCTTGCATCTCAGTTGGAATCATTCCGGCCAGTACCAGCGCTGCGTCTCCAGACACCGTTGGATACGCCCCACAAACTCTCAGCGACATCTTTCTCTGCAATTTCCTTAGCTTCTTCAAGTGTCTTTTATTACTGAGTACTTCTGCCCATATTTCCGCTCCACACAGCATTATGGAGTGTACCACTGCACTCAGGACTCTTCTTCTACAGGGACTTGTTCCGCCTACATTTAGCACTAGCCTGCTGAAAGCATCCACTTTGCCTTGGAGGCCGTTTCTGTTTGTGGACTCCGTAGTTTAGATGGATATCTATCTTGATTCCCAAGTATCTTGTTTCTAATTTGATCTGCACCGTCCATCCGTTCACTACTACACTGATTTGCTCGTGCTTGAGCCTTCCATATTGCCCTTATCTTTTATGATGGTCTTTCTATTACTCAGGCAATTACCTATTATTTTAAACAGGTATGGAGTAACTCCTCTTCTCGTAGGTTTATCCACGATTCGTTTCCAAGACGCCGAATTAAAGGCGTTGCGAACATCAAGCGTGATCAGTGCGCAAAACTTCTTGGTGCGCCAGCTTCCTGCTTTTGCTTCCTTCAGCAGCCTGATCACCTCGTTTATCACCTGTGTTGTCGACCTTCCCTTTATGAAACCAAACTGTCTCTCAAAAAGCTTCTCGCCCTTTCTCAACTCCTCGTTTAAGCGTCCCAGCACCAGCTATAGTTGTAGACTTATGGATCCATATGAGGTCGCTTATTTGGGTGGCTTGTCCTACTTCTTTAGGAGCACTAACTTTGCCTTCTTCCACATCTGCGGGAATATTCCGCTTGTGATAAGCTCGTTCTCACTTAATTTAACCTAACCTAACTAAACCTAACCTAATATAACTTTTCTTTACGTGGGTAGAAGGAAATCTTCAAGAAGATTCTCGTGCACTTGGTATTGCTGGGTTGTGCTAATTCTACCGGCTAAAACTCGCTTCCTTTTCTCCAAAGCACTATGGCACCGGTTTGTTGCATTTCGTCTATGTGGAATTGTCTGCTCTAGTGTTGGGTCTGAATCCACTGCAGACGTTACTAGTTATTCTTCTATCTGTTCTAATTTTTCTCTTTCTGTCATCGTCTCTCTATTTTTTAATGTAATTTATATTATTTCCTACTGTTCTTCCTTCTGAAGCATTTTCTCGATCAGTCTTTCACTTATAGTACCTCCTGCTAATTCAATTGTCATTTCTCTCCTTTCTACTTCCCATTATTCGATTAGATTAGATTATACGCGTATGTTCAGATGTATTTTTTCTGTATTTGCAATGCCATCATAATCTCGCATGCGCCCTTCCTAACCTTACTTAACCTAACCTAACCTATTCTAACCTAACCTAACTTTGCGTAGCTCAACTTACCCTAATCTAAACGCTACTAACACCTAACCTAAACTTAACTAAACTTAATTTTTAATCGCTGTATGTAGTTGATAATCGATTATTGGTTTAACCGTTTATTATCAAATCAACGTCTGTACATATATACGGTTGTAACCAGGTCTTAAACGAAACTATCGTAGTGAAATAGTTAACAATAAAGATTTACATTATAAATTAAGTGCAAACGGTCACTGTGAAATCATTATTACAGTAGAATTTGTTACAGTTAAGGAAATTATGCGGAGAATTAATGCAAAAATATGTGAAAAGACTAATAAACACAGTAACAGTTCATTCGGGGAACACTGAGCCCATAAAAATACTAAACAATAACAAATATTAGTACTAGGTTTCTAAATCTATTGACTGTGGTGTAGTTCTTGGTAACAACTTGAATATTCATACAAACGTTGTTTTTCGCACCCTATTCAGGAAAATTATTATAAACATAGTGAATGTATCTCTTAAAACTTATTTCTCGCTTTCTAACAAGTAGAAGCTAGAATGATCCTGAAATATAACACGGTCAGATTAAGTTTATTGTTTGGAAATTTCTATTTCTGGTTATAAAAAGAAATGAACCAACCCGGCTTTTCTAAATGTCACCCAGTATTTTTTATCATTTATAATTCATACTTACCGAACAGTATTCCAGTTTTTTTAGAATCGATTCGTTTATAGAACCCTACATTAGATTTAGTTAAATTAAAACAATATGATTTAAAAATGTATAGGGTGATCTGGAAATTTGGTATTTTCATGCCACTTTTAGCATTTGTAAATGTTTATTTCCGGATCTAATTAAAATGACCCAAAATCTCTTCATCATCATCATCATCATGCAACCAATTGCGTCTACTGTTGAACATAAGCCACCTTTGCTTTCCATTTTATTCTATTTTGTGCTTAATTTGACATAAATATTTGTACTAAAAAACCTTATTTCATTTTAATTTAACCTTTACCTTTGATTATACAGAGCGAGTGATTCCTCCAATCAGTCAAAGTTATTGAACACAGTATTAGTTATTAAAAGATTTTAAATAGTTGTATTAATAGAAATCTGGCGTACCGCTTAGTGTCTACTTACTTTGTAGAATTTCCCTGTGTAAATGAACATAAATGTGTATTTTCTACTTTTCTAGTCTATTTACTATTCCTATATAACAAGGTAGACAAAAACACAAATGTGGCTATTGGAAAGAATGCGCGAGGCAAACTTCGATAGCTGCAAGTCTAGAAGTGCGTATTACAAGAACTCGTAAGTAGGTAGACGCCCGAAGCATTACAACTTTCCCTAGACGGGCTCCACTGGCTCGCAGGACGAACGATTCTGCTGTAATAGTCATCATAATTACGCTGCTACGAAGCAGCCTGGAAAGCTTCTCTAGAATACACTGTATGCTCCAAAGTCAGCTCTGAAATAAAATCAAAATTTGGATAAAACTGCCAAAAAGTTTTGATAGAAGAATTAATTTCAAGCCAATGTTTTTGCATAAAATAGATAAACTTGAAATATTCAATGTGTTATATATTTTTAATTATAGTAAGCAATTGTTAGACTGTGTGTATTAGTATTTAATTTCTACACAAACAACAACTTGCCGCGTTTTCAGTTTTTCCGAAATTTCTATCAACTTCATTATTTCAAATAGAATACCCTATATATTTTTACAATATTCGATAGGGAATTTTTCATTGAGTTCATTAATATACCATTTTATATTTTTATTTTCAGTAATAACAGAGATATCTAAAAGAAAACGAACAAAGTACTCTTGAATAATCAAATCAAACTAAAACAAGGAGAGACTACTCATTTAAGTGGGTGTTCAAATTGTTGACCATTGACTGTCTGACAACGAGCTAAACGATTATGCACTGCATCTACACTGTTTCTGATGTGTTCTCGTGGAATATCCTCCATCACTCTTCGGATATCAACTTTCAAATGTTCGAGATTATATGGTCTTTCTTTGTATACGACATTCTTAACAGGTCCTCATAGAAAGAAATCTAATGGTGTAATATCCGAAAAACGCGCTGGCCATTCCTTAGTCCCAAGTCATCCTATCCATCGGTTTCTGAATATGTCATGAATATATGGTCTTACATTATGTGCAAAATGCGGTAGCGCCCCATCTTGTTGGAACCAAATATTTTAACGTACTCCACCATTTCCATCGGGGGAGAAATTTATCAGCGGAGGGACAATTTAAATCTGTAATAACATGAGGTCACTAGTCAATGTTCCTTCAATAAAGAATGGTCCAAGAATTCTGTCGTTGCTGATACCAGCCCAAATATTTAATTTCTTGGGGAATTGAGTATGGCTTTCCTGGGCCAAATGAGGATTCTCGAAAGCCCAGTATCGACAATTCTGCCTGTTGACCGACCCAGATAGACAAAAAGTGGCTTCATCGGAGAACAAGATATTCCTAATGAAGTTATTACCTCTCTCCATTAAAATTTCACAAAATTAGTTTCTTCTATCAGAGTCTCCCTCAATTAGTTCGTGGTTCAAATTCACTTTACACGGCGTCCTTCTTCAAAATTCTCACACCGACATTTGACTTATTCCATTATCTAACCCTAATTGAGTTGAAGAAGTATGTGGTTGATCCACGGCTGAAACTACAACATTTAGTTTTTCAGGCGTAGTTGTTGTTTTTGGACGTCCTGATTTCCGAATATTCTTCACATTCCCATTATGTTCGAATCGTTTCAAAGTTTTGGATAGGTACTGTACTTCGTGATATAGGATGTCGTTCTGCGTGAGACGTATTGAAGAGGTTTGAAACTTCTTTTTGAGTTCTTCTTCTATCTCCGTAACTAATCGTCATCAATATCTCAATACGGTCTCTTTCCGAAAGTAACATACTTATTCTCGAAAAAGTTTTGTTGTTTCACAATACGATCAAAGAAATTATAACTTAGACTTGACTGAGTCAAGAAAAGTATTGACAGTGCGTCAAAAAAATCTAATAATTAAGATATTGAAATTTCTAATCAGCCTTCCTGTTCTAATCAGCTTTAATAATTCAGGAATACTTTGTTCGTTTTTTTAAGATATCTCTGTTACTATTGCAAATAAAAATATCACATGGTATATTAATGAACTCGCTGAAAAATTATCTATCGAATGTTATTTATATAGGGTGTTTCATTTGAAATAATAAAGTTGACAGGAATTTTGAAAACACTGAAAACGTGGAAACATTGGGGATAACATTTTCGAATCCGCCATATTTTGAAATAGCCCTATACGAAAATTCAGAAAAATCTAACAAATGGTTAACGAAATATATGGATGTTTCCATACATATCATTAACTCTGTATATACATGGGGAACTTAAAGGCGTTCTTTGTGCATCCGTACTGGTTATTCAAACTACAGAATCCGTTACGTTCAACCTAAAGTTGAGAAATAGTTATTCTAAATAATTAATTTTATCACAACCAAAGGGCTTGACTTTTGACTAACTTTCAAGTGCACCGTCTTAGCTACCATAATACTAACTATGGAGATAATCGCTTATTAAGTAGAAGGTGACAGTGAAATTCTTTTGGCATTTGTTCAAATAAATCCACAATCCAAAAGAAAGGAAGGAAATTGGGAATATCCAAAAATATTCTAGAATGCTTATAGATCAGTTAGAGTGGAACGGAATCTACTTGAAGCATTATGAAGAGGATAACTAAAATAAGGGGTTTATTACTCCTTCTTTATTATAAGTGATAATTTTTCTATTTTATAAACAAAATTACTATAAATATTGAAACATGAATATGGAACGGTCCACAACGAAAACTATTAAGGGGTGGACGGTTGGACGGAATATTTTAATGTGACTAGAACGGCCAGTTGTAATTTTTAGGTTAAGCTCTTGTTGCTTGGTGGTAACAACGTTGCAAATGCAACTAAAAGGATCTGTTCTGTGCAGTTGACACACTGTCATTCTTGGTTAAGGCTGGATCGGTACCTATTAAATGTTCAAGCTACAGGGATTGAATATAATCCGAATAACCAATTGGTATGTTATACTTTCGTTTAAAAATATGAAAACATAGATAATATAATTATCTAGGATTTAAGTCTCAAATTACTGTTAACTTTTAATAACATTATCTTAAATTCATGTAGCTTTAATGGCAAAAAATCTAATTCTGCTGATAGTTATAGAAACTTTTTCCATATTTTTATATAAAATATAAAATCTTAGCAATTTTGGAGTCATTAACACATATGAAAGAAAAAATAATACAATTATATAGGATTTACTTTTGAAAACTACTGTTAAATATTATTAACATTATCATTAAATCCATACAGTTTTAAAGATAATCAATCACACTTTTCTGCTTCCTGTAAAAACAACTCACATATTTTTATATAAAACAAGAAATCTAAGCAATCTTGGAGTCATTTACAAATATGAAAGCAGAAAGTGCAATTATCTAGTACTTAGTTTAAAACTAACGTTTAGTTTTATTAACTTTATCTCTAATACGTCCGTTTTTAATAATATTTAATTCTAGTTTATTGACTGCCGTAGAAACTTTACGCATATTTTCGTATAAAACAAAAATCTTAGTAACCTGAGAGCCATATAAAAATAAGAAACTGAAATAGTGTAATTTTGTAGTAGCTGGTTTTCCAAACTACTGTTTGATTTTGTTAAGCATAAGTCAAATCCACACAGTTTTAAGGATAATTAATCAAACTTTTCTGATTTGCTATAGGAACAATTTGCATATGTTTATATAAAACAAGAAATCCAAGCAGTTTTTAGGCATTTACAAATATGAAAGCAAAAAGTTATACAGTTGTCTAGCATTTAGTTTCGAAAACTACTGTTAAATTTTATT
>JABXWE010048339.1:0-10314 GCA_014611495.1 Limonius californicus
ACCACTTTTTTGGGTTCCTAGAGACCCAAAACGGATATTTCCGTTAAAATCTCGATTTCGAAAATTTTCATGAATTCAATACTTACCCTATACCTATAAGGTATGGGAAAGTAATACCCTATACCTATAAGGTATGGGAAAGTAAAAACGAATCGTCTGTAGATTTCCGCCTACTATATACGTGAGTAAGACAACGACAGAGATCCTACAGTATATAGTCAACTCAGTCGCTTGCGCCTAATTCATAGCTGTGCATTTGAACAATTGCACGTGTCCTTTCCAGTTATGTTAGTATAAAGTTCACTGTTTAATGCTTAAGAAGAGGAGAATATACTATTTAATTTATTCCAGAATATATGTTGAATGGTAGAAAATTAAAGTTTAATTGTAAAATACCTTGGATATTAGAAATTGTTATATTTATAGTAACCGCAAATATTTTAAACACAATACATCCTGTAGAAAATTTAATTCATTTTATTTTATATTCAATATCCATGATATTTTTAAGTTAAATTTCATAATGTGTAATATTTGAAATATTACATACAGAGATACATAATCCTTAGCCTTTCTACCTTGACGGTGTAAGGCTTGGTGTCGGTCGGTTGTTATCCTTCCCCATTTTCGTTTTTCCGGCACCTCTTCTTCCACTCCTTCCTATCTTGTACTGTTTGCCTCACTGTGTTCCAGTTTATTCCTCTTTCTTCCGCTGCTATTCTTACACCTCCAATCCATGTCTTTCTTGGTCTTCCTACTTGGTTTTTCCCTACCGGTTTTGCTTCTAATATTTATTTTACCATTCTGTACGTATGCCCCAACAAACCTAACTGTCTTTCTGCTACCACTTCATCTACCGCTTTCACCTTCAGTTGTTCCCTATAAGTTGTATTTCTAATTCTATAAGGTGACCATTTTTTTCCAATTTAAAACCAGGACATTTAAAATAGGTCAGACAGCATGAGTAATAGTCAAATAATCGCTGTCATAGAACATAACATAAGTTGAAAAATATTGTGGGGTATGCTTTATGCTTATTTTATTTTTTGTCTTTAAATGAAAGAATGTAATAAAATGTTTATTTATATTATAGATAATGGTAATTTTGGAAAAAAAAACAAATATTTGTTATGGATAGACCAGTACATATTAATTATTAATTGGGATTTTGCGATCAAAGTAATAAAGAAACAAGTGCATTAGTAAAACAGAATGGTTTTAATAATAAAAAATAGATACAAAAGTACTTAATGTACATTCCTAATTTTGCTTCTTATATTTTGGTGAAGAGTGGATTGATTTTAATAATAATTCGTACTCTTGGATTTTTTTTTAAATTACATTATAAGATTTGTTAAAATT
Source organism: Limonius californicus (assembly GCA_014611495.1). Classification (NCBI taxonomy): domain Eukaryota; kingdom Metazoa; phylum Arthropoda; class Insecta; order Coleoptera; family Elateridae; genus Limonius; species Limonius californicus. The sequence continues at coordinate 1,363 of JABXWE010048339.1, forward strand.
ATATTTAATAATTAGTAAACATTTCAAAGTTTCAACATGTAATTGGGTTTTATCACTGGACCACATGTTGTCCATCAATGAAACAACAGGTTCGGCAGGTGCATTGATTCCCAGTAGACACAGACAATATTCTACCAATTTGCCAATATTTTTGTAGATACCATCACTTTCATTGAAGACTTTGAATATTTCAATCCATCTGTTTTTTCATCTGTAGTGCAATTTAGGAAAAAGCAAGTTTCATCAAACAGTTCGTCTTCTACTAAATTGATTTCAGCAAAATGCTAAAAAATGCAATCATTGCAAACTTGAATGTTGTCATGAGTGGGTCGAGTGTTAAATAAAATCCAATTGAATTTATCAGCATGCTGAATAGGTCCTTCCCATTCCTCTAGATATTGAATACATGTCTCATAAAATTCCACAACTGTTCCTTTGAAAATAGCCTTCTTCCTCTAGATGTTTCAAATTTTGCCGCACCAGAAACGTTTGCTTTTCTCTCAGCTAATTTTATTTTTAAGTAGCTGTAAATATTACTAGCTTCTATTATAGAAATGTCCTGTCTTTATATTTTCGAAATAACATTGCGGAACATTGATGACACATTATGCAAAAAGTAAAGCCAAAACTCTGTCTCTGGGTTTTCAAAATAATTTGTGATATGTAACGTTCTTTAGTTTTGCCGCTTTATAGGAATTAAAGTGTTATTTTAATTGCCGCCCTTGGGTCGATTGCTATTTTATTATTTTTGAAGATTAAGTTATGGCAGGTCACTTTTGCAAAGTCTCTGAAAGTTCCCGTTGACGTACTTGTGTAGTCTGGATATACCGATCGAAAACAGTTCTTAGAATTCTTAGTTGGAAGAATGGTCGATGTCGCACGTTTAAAAATTTTGTTCTAGAACAATTAATTTCGTTTGGGTGAGAGTTTTTGCGGCAGGGGGAATGCCAATGAACGCTAGCTTCTAGGAGTGAACAGATGTGGTTTTTGCAAACCGGGTTGTTGGCAGCTCTCTTCTGCTAAATGAATATGTCATATCGTTTTTGCCTTAGGCAAAAGAATCTTCGACTTGTGTCGGATTAAAAATATAGTAGAGTGTCAGCTTTTTGTAAAGACAATTCAGTGAAATTGTTGTCTCGACTTGTGTCGGATTAGAGACCTTCAACCCCGTGACAGCCTCCTTTGAGCCGTTGCAAGTGATAATCCCGTACACCCCACCATTGGGGATTTTGCTTCCTGAAGTTCCCGTCCTTCTTTTTCTTCTTCAAAGTCCTGGCCCATAACATTGTCTCCATCGTGATCCAGTCTTGAGGGGCGTGCCCGCGAATTGGTTGACGGTTTGATGCGTCCGAATAAATAAAAATAAAATTTACAGCATTTAAATCCTCTTCTAATAACTGTTTCGCTTAAGGCATTAGCACATCGGTAACTATTTCCTTCCATTTTGTTCTAGTTTGCGCACGAAAATCGCTCGTTTAACATCACTGGCTGTGTCATGCATTCATGCATCATGCTGAATCTTCCCTTATTTATTGCTTTCTCTGCCATTTGTCTGAGCATAAATATGTTGTCCTGCGCCCCTCTTCCTTTTCTAAATCCACACTGACTATCGTCTATCGTATCTTCTAACTTATTTTTGAGTTGTGTTTCCCAGATTCTGGCCCATACTTTGCTTACTATGCATAATAACGTAATAGAGTGAACCCAAATAGAGAAATACATGTACGTCATCAAAACCTGCGCGCCACAAGATTCACCAGTGGCGTAACACAGTGATGTATATTAGGGATTAAAATTTTTTTTTCGAAAACTTATAATAAGTTGATTTATGGATGGCATGTACACGCAAAACGACTTTTTTGTTTACAGTACGTGAACACATAAAGGTCAAAGAAAAGGCCACAATTTAATAGAATAGATCTGTAAGTTTATTTATTTTGCTTATAAACATTTTACAACTTTAAAATTTTGTATAAATTTGAATCTCTCCAATCGAAATGTCGCTTTTGCGGCTTGTACGTGGTCGTTGTTTATGTGGTGTTGAAAATGAAGCCAGTTCACCAGATGCCACTTGTGCTGCCTCTTTAGAAATGCGTCGGTAAGAACTGTCGGAAATTCCGGTGGCTGCCATGATACGTTCCTTAAAATTTCCTAAAGGTATAGTAGGAGCACCATTTGTAGCTTCTTCTTTCATAAATTTCAACACATTTGCAATTATTTCGCGACCCTGGCTGTGTATAACCTTCCCGCGAACTCCTAACTTCTTGCTTGGAGTTTCCATATTTGAGGTTAGGTTTTTAACTTTGTTAATAAGTTTCTCTGTAATACAATGATATGAAGTACTAACCGATAATATGATAACATTTTCATAATGTGTACTGCGTACATATCGCAAACAAATAGAATAAATTTTGATTAATTTGAACAAAATTTTAATTTAAAGGAAAACTTTTTTCATAAATTCAACAAACACTATACTTACCCCAATAAAACGTGTCAAATATTGAGTAGCTCTGAAAAGAACTGTTTGTTAAATAAAGTGCAGACTGAATAATAAACGCTAAAAGAACAGAATAACGGGCACGCCGCAACACACACTTCAAAGTAAAGCAGACGGACGCCTATGCGAGAAGATTCACCCGAATCAGTAAGATGGACTCGCCCAGACGTAATTTGGTTAACGGCGCACGATGACGTATATGTATTTCTCTATTTGGGTTCACTCTACCTCTATAATTGTTGCATTCCCTGCTACCGCCCTTTTTGTACAGAGGTACTATTACCCCCGTTTGCCGTTTAAAATATTAGTTACTTAAATACATATAATTGTCAGACATCTTTAAATAGAGGGTCAGACACATTTGGTATGCGTATATTTAAGAATATTTTAAGACATACCAACAAATGTTGAATATAATGAAGCAAAATCCTAATTGAATCAAATTTATATTTTCATATTAGTAGTTATATTAATATAACACTCATGCTTTTTAAACAGAGTAATTAATATTTCAAATCCCTACATATAAAAATATAAATTTAAATAACAATATGCTATTTGACTTATTCCAGAGGCCAGGTTACAGTACAACGCTTACACCTGAGACAATTCCAAAGTATGAGTATCCTAATGGAAGTGAATGGCAGCTTCTGTTCTCCAAAGGCCTGTTTCCTGATCCACGTAGTCACAAACATTGAAGTTAACCCTCAGGGTTTATAATTTAGTATGGGTGCTTATAAATAGTTTTAGGGACACAGATGGTTGTGAATTTTATTGTACACCACCTGCTGCCGCCCATTCATCCAGGGATTTGCTATAACTTTTTTTTGAGGTTGTTTGATGTGTGTCAAAAATGTTAGGTTATGTTTTCTAAACCACCATTCAAAATTCAAGAGAAAAGCTGTATTAAGTATCATTTAAAAATTGTAAATTGTATTGAAATTATAACTGGCAGTAATGTCAACATTTTTGGTTATGTTACATACATGAAAGTGATCATTATAGTAAATAAAGTTTGATTGAATTTGTAAGGTATAAAATCCAGTAGTAATTCTTAAATGTAAAAACACTATATCCTGTATATTAAGAGCAGTAAAGAATTTTTAATTTCAACCAATCTGCAACCTTATATTATTTATAGATGCCCAGTTGTGTATCTGATAAATTAGTAAGAAAATACTTATAGAATGTAGTCCTAAAGTATTATTTTGGTTGGGTTTAGTATAAAAAAGAAAACTGTAGAAATTTCTTCTTCACAAAATATTTAATGTAAAACAAAACAGGTGTACTAAGAAGCACACCTTAAAATAAAAGTATTGTATTTAAATTAAAAAATAATAAATGCTATCTATATTCTTCGCATTTACCTGTTGTTTACATTCAATGGAAGACCTTCATGATCGCTTCGCAAACATAAATTTGTCCAGCTTTCTCTGTTTGTTTACCTTCTGTTTATCATCAGTCTCGGAATCTGGCTTTTTCCGTTTTTCATTGTTCTGTAAAATCAAATCATTGTCATAAACATATAAACAAATGATACAATTCAATCAATCACTAAGCCAATATTTTACACATTACTTGCTAGTAAGGAATTTGCTTGAAAGGATATACAACCAAATCAAATGTAAGGAGATGAAACAGATGTAGAATTTTCTATTGAAGAAGAGGATTTACAATAGAGTGTAAGTAAGGCCTATATGAAACAACACAGAATTTTGTACAAAATTCTGTAGATTATATTCTAAAACTTACAGACTTTTGTTCAAAATCTGCGTTTGCAATGAATGGCAAACGAGCAATTTTTAGTGTTTATCAACGATCATAGAGGGCAGAGAAGAATATGTTTACCACGTGTTTACCCCGCCTGCCGACACTCCAAGCACTTTCTGTTATCTCGCTCGCAGTCTTTATCGCTGCAACTTGTTTGCTTTGTCTTGTGTTCATGTAAATTTTTTTTTTTTGTAGCTTTATTATCTTACAATCTGTCTAGTTAGACAATAAGTAATTGGTATGACTGCTTAATGTAATGACATGTGAAGATGTTTCCAGTGAAACACCTTCTTTACTAAAACTAACATAACTACATGCTTATTTGTTGAGACTAACAGTGATAAATTGCAAACACGACACTAGTCAAATCTGTTCATTAAGTTTGAGGTTTTGAAACGCTTTAACCTTCGTCTGACACCCATATCCACTAATAGTTGTGTGGCTAGAATATTAGAATGGTTTGTTAAACTGACACGATATTTTACACTCACACTTTTGATTTCTTCTTGGATGGTACGGATTTGGAGGTCTCTATGTATGACATAGCTGGCACATAATATGGAGCACCGGCTATAATTCTTAACACCTTGTTCTGGAACCTTTGCAAAATTTCGAAGTTTGAGTTCGCCGCAGATCCCCAGAGTTGGGGCCCATAAGTCCAAATCGACTTGAGTATCGACTTATAAATTAGGATTTTGTTTCCCATTGAGAGTTGAGATTTCCTTCCCATCAACCAATACAATTTGTTAAGCTTCAACCCTAGTTGCTTCCTCTTAGTAAAGATGTGCTTTCTCCATGTTAATCTTTTGTCTAGATGTATACCGAGATACTTCACATCATCGGTCTGTGGTATTGGTTGTCCGTTTAAGGTAACTGGCGGGCATGTCTCTTTTCTCAAGGTAAATGTGATATGGTTTGATTTAGCCTCGTTTACCTTTATCCTCTACTTCCTGCGCTAATCATGGATTTTGTTTAGGTAATTTGTAGGTTTCTAGATGCTGCAGCGGGGTAGACATGTGAAGCAAGTATTGCGGTATCATCCGCAAATGTGGCCGTTGTCGTAAGTCTTGTAGTAGGAAGGTCAGCCGTAAATATTAGATACAGTACGGGACCCAGAACGCTACCCTGTGGGACTCCTGATTTTATAGGATGTAGATCTGTATACTCTTCTTGATGTTTTACCAGGAAGTAACGATTAGAGAGGTATGACTTGAGGATCTGATAGAAGTTGTGAGGCAAGTGTTTTTTTATTAGTTGAAAGAGTAAGCCGTCGTGCTAGACCTTGTCGAACGCTTGGCTCACATCTAAGAAGACGGCCGAACAATATCTTTTCCCTTCCAGGTCGTTGTTAATTTTCTTTACAATTCTGTGGACCTGTTCGATTGTGGTATGTAGGTTCCTGAATCCGAACTGATGGTTGGGGATTAAATTTTCTTCTTCCAATATTGGCTTCAGGCGCTTTAGGAATCATTTCTCGAATACCTTCGACAAAGCTGGTAGCAGGCTAATGGGCCTATATGATGATGGCAAGTGTGCGTCTTTTCCTGGCTTTGGGACCATTATGATCTGGGCTACTTTCCATTGGTTTGGGAAATAGCTCAGTCTGAGGATGGCATTAAAAATCTGTGTAATGGCTTCTAGGCATTTTTTGGATGTTTCTTGTAAAACTTTCCCAGTTACCAAGTCAAACCCAGGGGCTTTTCTGCTGTTGATCTCTTTACTGATGACTGATCTTACCTCACTCGCTCTAAATTTTTTGATAGGAAGTGAGAGTTGGAAAGGTGCATCAAGATAGTTTTGGATTTCTCCAACTTCTTCTGGAGTGGAGGTTGTTGGGAAGGGTTGGAATACCTTCTTAAGGTGATTTGCAAAAACATCAGCTTTTTCTTTGTCGTTCCTCGTCCATCTGTTATAGGTGGCACTGTCTGTAGTGGTCTATTTAACTTTTTTACAGCTTTCCACAGAGAATAATCGCTGGCCTCTGTGGGCGCCAGGTTCTCCAAGTATTGTTGGATTCCTTGGTTTTTTAGATTAAGGAATTTCCTTTTGTGTTCTTCTGATTTTGTAGTTTCCCACAACTTTCTGCTTTTACGCTTTTCAACTATTTTTTGTTTAACAATTATTGGGGGTTCTTCCTTTATTTATGCGTTGGTCGAATCAACGGTGGCTTGCATTGCGGCGTTCTGGATAGTCTTTGTTAGATTATCAACAGCTCTGTTCAGTTCCTGCTCCGTTTTAAGTGATAAGTTTGTTACAATTATATCATCTAGTGTAGCTCTAAATTGTTTCCAGTCTATTTTTTTGGAGTAGAGTGTAGGTTGTTTTGATTTCTCTAAGATTTTGGAATATATAGTAATTATTACAGGTGTATGATCTGAAGGTAAATCCAAACTTGATTCAGTTTTGACTTGTTTGTTATTTATGCCTTTTGTGATATAAAAGTCTATTGTATCTGGGATCTTTCTTGGGTCGCTTGGCCAGTATGTAGGTTGACCAGCAGATAACTGTTTTAGGTTATTTGCTTTCATAGCTTTTATTAGTTCCCTACCCTTAGTCGTTGCTAATCTTGACCCCCACTCGGGATGCTTGGCGTTGTAATCACCTCCGGCGATAAATCTGCTGCCCAGAATGTTGAAGAAGTGCTCATAATGTTCTTTTTTGTTATTATGCTTGAGGGGACGGTAGATTGCTGAGATAGTTAGGTTCCCACTGTAGTCTTCTATCGCAATACTAGCAGCTTGCAAGTAGTCGTGTTCATATCTCTCTAATGCATGATGTTTAATGTTGTTCCTTATAATTATTGCTGCCCCTCCATGGCCACCCCCATCTGGGTGATTTGTGCTATAGATGTTATATTTAGGGATGTTTACATGACTTCTATTGGTAAAGCGCGATTCTGAAATTAGCATTATATCTATATCGTGAATTTGTAGGAAGTATTTGATCTCTTGAGTGTGTTGGCATAAACCATTGGCGTTCCAGGTTGCAATTTTATATAATTGAGCCATTGTATTATTTCTGGAGCAGGGTGGTTATAAGGTTTAACATTAAACCCATTTGTTCCATGAGGAGCTTCATCATGTTTTTTAATTGCGACATGTCGTTAGTCTGCTGTGGCGTTGCTGGTTGAATTGGTTGGTTTGTGTTGTTGATAAATTGAGTTTGTTGTGATTTTTGCCTAGCCATCTGGGTATATGACATCCCTGTGTGAACCGTTCTAGTTATTGGAGCATTATTTCTTTGACGTAGTGCAGGAAATGTCTGTTGCTTCAGCTGCTTATGGACGATACAACCCCTGTAACTTGCCGGGTGGTTTTCCATGCAATTTACACATTTGACTTCTCTATCTTTCACTTTTCTAAGGCAGCTTGCGGTTAGATGATTTCTGGCACATTTTACGCAGCGCGGATTTTGATGGCAGAAATTGTAACATGTAAAATAAATAAATAAAAGCGCTACCAACTTATGCATTAACCTAATATTCTAAAATCTAGTTAGAATTCTACTTTATCTGCAGTCACATGATTATTTTGACAGTTTTCTCACAGATGTCAACATAATTTGCACCTATTACGTATGTTCGCAGACAGAATTTTGTACAAAATCCTGTTTCGTCTCGTACAGGCCTAAGAGAAGAGATAGAAACCCACACACATTGTTAAAAACAAACTATTAATTATTTTTAAATTAACATACCTCATTATTCAGACTATTTTTATTCTCTTTCTCTGCCTTTTTCTCCTTTTCGGGATTGTAGCCAGCAAATTTGTCAGTCAAACTAAGAGGGTTAGGTGAAGCAGGTTGAATTTTTTTCCGGCTCTTTAAGAAGGGATTTTTTGGTGTTGTTTCAGCAAATGAGGATTCCTAAAAATAGGTTTGTTTAATAGGTATTTCATTATGTATATCCATTGCAACTACAAACTTGTGTATTTAAGGTCGTATTGGCTAAACTGGCATTTTTTAACAAAGATGTGTTATTCTGAAAAGGTAATATTTTATTACTAAGAAACTTTGATGTATAAAAATAATTACTTCTTCTTTGTCAGGTTGATCCATTGCCTCTGTACCATTTGATGTGTCGGTAGTTTCGGTCTTTGATGTGGATGCCTAGGTAAAAACAATTGGGCTATTTTACACTAGGTCATGCATTATAGTTGATTCAGAATTCAAATACATATTTTTAAAAATAAATATTCAAGTTTAGGTTGTCCATTAAAACAATTTTGTACAATCTCTACTGGTACTGGTACTTTAACATGACACAACAGTAATATTTAATTACATGATGGAATCCATCAGGATAGCAACAAAAATATTCATAATCTTTATAAAAAAGATTATCAATTCCAAACTAATATGAATGTTTATAAATAAATGTATTTCAAATATCTCTTAGATAGTGAAAATTCAATTTACTGTAACTGCTTTAGTGGTACAGTGGAATGGTCATGAATGGGAAGGGGGGGGGGGGCTTAGCACCATTCTGCAGAACCTGCTAGAGTAACTGAGGGGCGAACAGCAGGAGAAAGACAGGAGTAGAAAAAATAGAAGAATAGGAGAAGGGAAGAGAAAATTGGGGTGGGAGAAACGGGGGAGAAGGCGAGGAAATGGCGAAAAGGAAGAAAAAAGGTGGGAAAAGGACAAGAAAATTGGAAGAAATTGGAAAGTGGTTGAAGAGGAAC
>JABXWE010048341.1:0-20563 GCA_014611495.1 Limonius californicus
ATATGATGTGTATGCAAGTATAAGAATATTTTGTATATTATGCTAGAAGTAGATAATACGCAGATAGACACAGTCGATGTAGATCGTAAATATATAAACTATTATTTAATTATAAAAGTTTTCTTGAAATTAATTTAAAAAATTTCAAAGTACTCTAATCGTCTATAAACTGTGTTGTAACTAATAATATGAAAAGAGTTTCTATTTCGGTTTTTGAAAAATACCATAGTGTTTTAAATAAAAACATTGTCATCGTTTACCGTAAGTATATTTTGTCTTGGTTTTAATAGAATGGTTCCAATGTTAAGCAATTTCTTATTAATCCTATTGTATCACCAGTTGGTCTTGGTATCATCTAACAGAAATATTTTTCGGTAAATAAGCCACATGCTTATTTCAGAACTATATTACATTTTCCAAATATTATTAATAAACTCAAAATTTCTTCATTGGAAAACTCCGAACACTACACTATTCATTCTAAATATTATTATGAATTCGATGCCATAATGACAGTTGACATTTAATAGTCACTTTTCGTGATTCCTACATTAAAATATGTTCAATCTAATATGGTAAAACAAATGAACAAATATTCCGAAAAGGAAGACAATATGTCAGAACAGAAACTCTAGTGAACGTATATTGTATTGTATTTTCTTTAATTTCAATTCTCTTCAAAGTAAAATAAAAGCCGTGTCGTATAAAGTACCAATTACGTTCTATAAATTTTAGCATTTGATTTTTTGGGTTAAATATACTATATTATAAAAATTAATCGTAGTGTAATGTAAAAACTGCTAGTATAGTAGGTATATATAATGTAACTAGTTTCCTTTCTTTCCATAGTATATTAAGGCGTTAAGTTATTTTACAAATGAGTAGATGGTATGTACCAATAATTGTAACAATCAATTAGTGATCGTCGATAAACTGTATGTAAATTTTATTCTATGATTACTTTAAAAGTTGTTTGTGGGCAAGAAAATATAATAATATTTGCTGCATCGTCTATACGAACACCAACTACCTGCAAACACAAAATCATATGGGTTAAGTTCAAAAATCTGAAGGAATATACGAGAATACGAGGCTGTTTGTGAATCGTTTTACAGGTTATAACTTCGTTATTAAGAGAGATATCTGAACATTTCTTGTTTCGTTTCAAATACGGCATGGACGCTACAAAATAGCGTATGACAATTTTGGACACCGCCTACTAATTGTGCACACTGTCGTATAACATTTGTTTTTAACTCTGTATATTTTTATAAATTTGAAATCAACACTAACAATAGTGTATGTTGATGTTCTAAAATCAACAATTCGGAGCAGATATGTTTTTTAAACAATATAGGTAATTTTGTTTCGCTAAAACTGAAATCGATGCTAGCTGATTTAGAAGTGCACCACAACTGAATTATCCTGCTAAATTTGTTAAACCTTAATTTTTTAAAACAACTGTGAGTTGTACTGCTTAGTTGTAAACCAAAATGAAACAGGTTTATAAGATTTGAATTTGAAATAAGTGGACGCGACTGCCTCCCTGGACTTTCCCATACTGGAAACTGTTCATATCATCTTTATTCAACAGTAGAGATATTTTCCTCAAAACGGTTGTTCAAGTGCTATCCTAAAACCTTGCCTCGTAACGAATAGACTTACAAGGCTTATAAGAAGTCCCGCCAAATATCTGCGGTGCCCCTTAATTTCCTTTTAATATGCAACCAGGCATACTTCATTCTCTACTATATACGTCGCGCGGTCTAACTAGTACCGATCGCCATTGCTACCGAGGTAAAATTTTCTAAGTCCCTGGAAATTATATTTTGTAGGGCATAAAAAATCGATTTTTTTTATTTTCGCGGAAAAAGATTCTTTGACGCAAACAAATAACAACCGTTAGAATAAAAAAAATATTTTTCTAAAAAAGAGGGGGGAGGGGCCGGTGCGCTTACATATATCCACGAGTGTAATATTTCTTTGCATATTCATATGCTCCATTATGTACTGAGCGATTCAGTGAAAACCCCAGCTTCCTATCTTTTTTCGTTTATTAATTAAAGGAGTTTGAAATTTCAAACTTCCAAGCTTCGTAGAGGGCGCCACAGGAAAATTACGGAGTTCTTCAAAAAATATATCGATAGCCCCTTGCGAAGTCTATCGACATATGAAATTTAAAAAAATTCCTTGGAGCAGTTTTTGAGAAAAAATTTTTTGAAAATTTCCAAAATTTTGAAAATTCGTAATTTAGGCCCCTTATAATTTTTCAAAAAAACTTTTTATATCACCTCATTTTACCCTTCATATACTATTCAGAAAATAAAAATCATTTGAATCGATTCATCCGTTTTCGAGTAATTGAGCGTTAAACTCAAAAATTTCAAAAAATCATAGCGCCCTTCAGTTTAAAGCTAGCGAGTTCGGCAAAAACTAACAGATTTGTCTTATGACCCTCTATCGTTATCCGTGATAAAAGTTTCAAAATTGTAATCACGAAAAAAGTGATACCAAAAAAACATGCGTAACTTCCGCTTCCGGTTTCGGATTTTTTTGAAAAGCTTATTTTTTCGATGAATTTTCGATACACCCCCGCATTCCAAAGCGCATCAAAATCGGAGCAATACTTTCGGCTGTAGGAGCGTCACATACGTACATACGTACATACGTACATATCCACCCACAGACAGACATTTTTTAAAAACCACTTTTTTGGGTTCCTAGAGACCCAAAACGGATATTTCCGTTAAAATCTCGATTTCGAAAATTTTCATGATTTCAATACTTACCCTATACCTATAAGGTATGGGAAAGTAAAAATTAAAATATGACACTAAATGAAGCATTACATAATAAAATAAATTGCTAAATTAGGTTATGGTTACCAGAGTTGTTTGTAGGCTTTTAGATATAAAACTAAGGAAAAAATTTGAATGCATTGCTAACACCGGTAAAACGTTTCACAAACAGTATTAAATTTCACTACTACGGAAAACAAAATTATTCTAAAATACAGACTGAGGTGTAGAGGCAAAATTAAAGCTATACTCTGTGTGTGTAGCAAGACCAAGCAAGGGCCCTTAAATATCAATAAAGCAAACCGCAAAAACACTACAAATATATATTTTTTGCTGATTTTGCATTTTAAAGGTCATTTTTCCTGTATTTACAATCACCTGCAAACTAACCTCGAAACCTATATGTTTGAGCAAGTATTGAGTCTTTGCTTTTCACTGGCCAATTGTTATATTTTGTAAAATTTGCTTACCTTTACAAGTAAAAAAGTAATGAAATCGACACAAGCCAATGCTATATGCTGCCCGAAACACTTCCTGGTGATTACTACTTTTCTGTATACAAATAAACTACACTTCACGTTGACCATTCGAAGTAGAGCAGTTTTCACCATATTGTACCTGCATTTGCGTCATACTGCTAATTGTATAATGGATTTGCAGCAAAAAAATGTTTACACCGGAGTAACGTATACAGTAGTAAAAACGCAACCTGCGCCAGATATAAGAAATTTTTTTATTCGTTTGACGTATGCTCGAACGTGCGTATCCTAAATTCTAAAATAAAAAAAAAAATAGAATTATCGGTCTATCATTTGTAATGTGAAACTAATAAGTTAAGTGTAAAAACTGTCATGTTCTAAAATCTTCGATACCTTCGAAAATATAAAAGCTGAAATGTATTGAGTACAACTTTTCTATTGTGTTTATACAGATGAGAATATAAATGTTGGTTGACTGATATGTAACATAATTGTAAACACTAATGTACGTAGATGCTACGACTGCTCAAATACAAAATCATTTCTGACCGACCATTTACATCATCATACTTATAGGTCAGTAATATGTTAATGCAGGTCGTGCATGACCTTGAAGTACTAGTGTATTTTTAATTTTCAAAATAACGCTAAAATAGTGTAGATAGTTTGTGGTTAATAATATAAACTAATATAAAAGTGTTGCTGCGATCCCATTTCCAATGTCCGACAAATATCGAACAATTAATGGCGTGCGCCAATGACAGATAGATTACATCTTTTTTATTGACTTTTTTTATCAAGGTAAGCAAAATGAAATTTTTATAATTAATGCAACTGTAGAAACTTAACATCAACGATTGGAACAAAGACTTACAAATTGTATAATATTTATTTACGAAACGCATCTCCGAGGACTGCTAAGGTAATTTGAAACTTTTATGTTTATTCGTATATAACTTAAAAACGGATCCCTCGATATTAATAAATCTGTTTTATTTTGTAAACAGCGAATTTGGAATGATGTAAGACCAGTGTTATAGAGTCACTTAAAACCGCATACTTTTTTCCTAATTACCTAACTTACAAATTTAGGCGTTCGATTTTAACCTTTCTTTATTGAACATTTACTTCAGAGTTGGTATTAGTTCTGTTCTTCTTTGGTCTATGACATGCTTGTATATAACCGTTCCGTTTCTACTTTAACCGCACTTAGGTACATCTAAATATACCGAAAATGAAAAGGAGTCTGAAAATGTTTTCTGTCTAAAGCTGGAACCTGCTAATGTGAAAAATGCTTACCTTTGACTGCAGCACAGGCTTTTGTTTCTTTTTAGAGTACTGCCACTGACACTGCAGTTAGAAGTTGAAGTTAATCGTGTATGTAGGTACCTATCGCTTGCCCCTACCAATATTTCATTAAAATAAATTGACTACATTGCAACAACGTCTCTTTAACAAATCTAGCAGGGAATTGAAGATATTAAATATGTATTAATTTAATAAATATTCCATTTGCGACACCGCAGCTTTTAAATAAAGCCGCAAGTATTTTTAAATCGAAATTTTATTATTTATGTGCTACCGCGCCCTGCCGAGGATGGTTGCAAGTTGCCGCTTTTGTCAAAACAAGAGGGAAGCATTCCAACAGTAGTGTTATATATTCTGCACATTTCGTGAATATTGAAGTAGTTAATTTTCATTCTAGAAGACACAAATATAAAGACCTGCGGACCATCTAGGGAAATTCAAGAATATATTAAAAACAAATATTAATTCTGACCAGGTTCTCTAAGATAAGATACAAATCATAAAGGTTTACTGAAATAAATACATTTATAAACATTCTATAATAAACAACAGATATGTCTAACAATAAGTAATATTAATTACTTAATCAGATAGCTACCTAAGTACCACTTGCAATAATAATTTCTCTTGAATTAATTTTATTAGAAATCTGAATTTACATTCTAAGGACTAATTTTATATCCTAATCCATAATCACATATACAGGATGATTACTTTATCTTGTAACAGGTAGGTACCTTGTATACATAACAGCTGTGTATTCCATATGTATCTAGTAAATTTTACATTGTTTAAATAAATAAAAATCCAAGTAGTTACGTTGGATGTACTAAGAAGCTACAATGAAACTATTTACTAATAAATCCGATGCTGTTTTGCAATAGGTACATTTACAATATTTATTTCCTATAATGTAAATACATTTCGCCATTTATATTGCCCTCAAAGAAGTGGGTACCAACGATAAAGTTATCAACGATACGACACCACATATTTACAGTAAAATTCTTTGAAAGTGTGCTTGCCGAATCCAATGTGAGTTATATTGTGAATACAAATGGCAATTGTTTCTATTTACACACCCATTGTTAGTTAACGTCGCTTCGTAAGAAAATAGAATATTTCTTAAAAACAGTGGAATACTAGTAACTTCGTTTCTTAAAAATTGACTGAAATTCCCGCGAAGTGGGTAATCGTCTTCACTAAGATGTTGCACTAATGTGACGTGGTAAGGATGAAACCGGTTTGCTTTTAAAATGTTAAATACTGAACTTGGATTAAAGCCTACAGTTCTTGCAACTGCTCGTTAACTTATATGGAGATTACCAGTTACTTGTACGATGACTCCCTCCTCAGTTTCTACAGTTGTGACATGTCGTTGTCTCACCTGTGGCTTGCAAAACTGTCCATATTACTGTAAATTTCTTTCCAAACGCCTAAATGCATTATGTGATGGAAGGGGTCTATCCGGGTATCTTTGTGCATATCTGAGTTTTTCCAAAATGGACATCATATCCTCTTTCTCGCTATTAGAATACATTGAAACTGATTGTTATTACCAGTGAATATACAGTGCCTCCCGAAAGTAAAGGATAAATTCTATAAAATCTTTGGGAAAAATATTTCAAAAAAATGCTCGGACACGCGATTTTTATTTTTAAATTATCATTTAAAGATGTAATTTTCGACCCCCCACCCCTCAAACCCTAAGCGCTAGCAACTTCAACTTTAAAAATTCAAATAGCAAAGTACCCCTTCTGATACCTCATCTGATAGCTTCCTTTATGCTGAATACAACAAAACATTTTTTTTCGAAATCGGTTGATAAATAACGGAGATATTTACCAAAATGTATTCAAATGAAAGTGCCAATATTCGAGAGCAATAAGTGATAAAAACAATTGAAAATTGTTAATAATTGAATGTCAAACAACATTTATTGACATTACTTAGTGGAGTATGTGTTAATTCTCTAACGATTAAAAAAATAAGATACCAGAAATGAGACATACTGAAGGCGAAAGAATCGAAACTTTAATGAAAAATTATTTTTTAAAATTTGGTTTGTATTTCTTAATTTCTCATCGCAATGTTTACAGGACGTACCGAGAACGATAAACTTCAATTGTTTTTACCACTCATTGCTAGAGCCGTATCGACGCCTACTCGAATATTGGCACTTTCATTTAAATACATTTTGGTAAATTTCTCTGTTATTTATCAAAAATTTTATTTTATTGGATTGGTTGGTAGGTTGGTTGGTATCTTATTTCTTTATTCGTTATTTTTATTATCCTATTGTTTATCTCTTGCGTGTTTTGTTGCCCGAATAACAATATTTTTTGTTCTACATGTAGCTCTATTGGTATTACGAAGACTATAATCTAAATCGCCTCAGGCGTGTCTTACTTTCAAAATTGTGACATCCTTGGAAGTTCACTAATTTTGCAGGAATTTTTAACATTTACGGCTTTGTACCATTTAAATGACATACAATTTATGGCCTTGATTGTACATTTTGACCATATATCTCTAATAAACCAGAAATTATGACCCAAATATGATTTACGTCTAGAAAAAGTTCGCGGGCAAAATTTTTGGAAAATTTGTTATTCTTGCTTGTTTGAATATAGATTCTTTTTAAAAAAGTCTTGAATCTTCATTTTCTATCGCTTATAAGATTTTAATAATTCACCTAATGCAGAGCAAGGGTTTCGATAACCTACCCTGGTATACTCGTGGATTTTCAGAAGTTCTCGGAAAAAACTTCTAGAGCCACTAACAGCACTTTTTTGATGTTTTGGCCATGGTTGCATATTCAATCCGGAATTATCTTGCAAACCCCTGAATTTCTCATATAACATAAGGACAGCATCTTAATTATCTAGTTTGATAAACACGTGGATCTTCTGAAAAGGTCATCGGAAAAAACCTTTAGAGGAACTACCAGCGCTTCTCAACCTTGCTGCCAATGGATCTGTTTTAAATTCTGGATTATGATGCAGACCCCCGAATTTTCAAATAATATAAGGAAAGCATTTTAAATGTTTACTCTCGTATTAGACTCGTCAACCTTCAGAAGAGGTCATCGGAAAAAGCTTTTAGAGATACTGCCTGCGCTTCACAAACCTGTTGGCAATGAATCCTGGATTATAAATCAGATCTCCGGATTTTCATATAATATAGGACAATTACTTTAAATATTTACTCTGATACGTGAACTTTCATAAGAGGTATTCGGAAGAAAGTTTTAGAAACAGTGCCAGTGGTGATAAGACACCACTCCTGGGTGCGAGGGCTGACCACATACCCCCCAAATTTGTTTTCGGGAGCCCTTTCCGTATACTGATGGATGCGCCAGAAGCACCCAGACCGGAAGTATCTATCTATACAGACGGATAAAAGACAAAACAAGGATCTGGCTCAGGAATCTTCTCTGAGGACCTAGATCTCCACACAAGTATACCTCTGGGTGCTTTCACTACTGTCTTCCAGGCGGAAGTGGTAGGAGTAATGCACGGAGCTATTGCAGTCGCTAATCGCGGGATTAGCGGAAAACACATACGAATATCCACTGACAGCAAGGCGACTCTGCTAGCACTTAGGAGTTGCAAAATTACTTCGGGGCTGGTAGACCAATGTCACCAAGCATTGACAGAGATTTCAAATAATAATGTCGTTGAACTCGTTTGGGTCAAAGGGCATGACGGGAATTATGGAAATGAGAAGGCGGATGAGTTGGCGCGTCAAGGCTCCGATCAGGTCCCATGGGGCCCGGAACCTATGTTGACACCCTCCACATCCACCCTCAATACCATCACACAAGACGAAACCCTACGCAGTCACACTCGCAGATGGGTCACTCTACGAGGCTGCCGACAAGCGAGAGCAGCTCTTGCCTCACCGTCTAAACGGATTGCCAAGTACTGCCTACAGTTATCCAGATCTAACCTGAGAAACTTTATCGGTATCCTAACGGGACACTGCCGACTAAATAAGCATATGCACACGATGGGGCTTGTAAATAGCCCTGAATGTCGCGGATGTAATCTTGAGGAGGAAACGGCGGAGCATGTACTATGTCACTGCCCTGCGCTTGCTCCTATCAGAGGATCCATGTTGGGGGACTTCTGGCCTAGCATGGCCAGTATCAGCACCACCCCACCTGCTGACATCCTCAGGTTCTTCAACAGGGTTGGATGGCTTGAGGATTAGCAGAGGGAGGGCCGATGCATGGAGGACACACAATGGGCCCACATTGAGGCCTAAGTGTTGTGAGGTTATCTCACCCTCCTCTATAATCCAGAATCCAGGACAATTACTTTAAATATTTACTCTGATACGTGAACTTTCATAAGAGGTATTCGGAAGAAAGTTTTAGAAACAGTGCCAGCGCTTCTCAAACTTGTTGGTAATGAATCTGTATTAAATCCTGGACTATAAGGCAGATCAATTTTCATATAATATAAGGAAAGCATTTTAAATATTTAGTCTGGTATTAGACTCGTGAACCTTCAGAAGAGGTCCTCGGAAAAAAACTTTTAGGGACACTGTCAGCGCTTCTCAAACTTGTTGGCGATGCTCTGTACTAAATCCCAGATTATGATACAGACCCACGAATTTTCATATAATATAAGGAAAGCATTTTAGATATCTGCTTTGGTAAGCACATGGATCTTCAAAGGAGGACCTCGGAAAATACCTTTTAGAGACACTGCCAGCGCTTCTCAATCTTGTTGGCGATGCATCTGTATTAAATTATGGATTATAATGCAGATCCCCGGATTTTCATATAATATAAGGGAAGCATTTTAAATATTTACACTGGTACTAGACTCCTGAACCTTTAGAAGAGGTCCTCGCAAAAACTTTTAGGGATACTGCCGGCGCTTATCAAACTTGTTGGCGATGGATCTGTGTTAAATCCTGGATTATGATGCAGACCCCCGAATTTTCATATAATATAAGAAAAGCAATTTAAATATCTACTCTGGCACTAAACTGGTAGATCTTCAGAAGAGGTCCTCGGAAAACCTTTTAGAGACACTACCAGCGCTTCTCAAACTTATTGGCGATGGATCTGTATTTAATATTGGATTATGATGCATACACCCGAATTTTCATATAATATAAGAAAAACATTTAAATATTTACTCTAGTACTAGACTTGTGGACCCTCAGAAGAGGTCCTCTGAAAAATCTTTTAGAGACAACGCTCCTCAAACTTGTTGGCGAAAGATCTGTATTAAATCCTGGTGTATGATGCATAGGTCTGAATTTCCATATAATATAAGGAAAGCATTTTAGATATCTACTTTGGTAGGCACGTGGACCTTCAGAGGAGGTCCTCGGAAAAAACTTTTATATGCATTACCAGCTAACCTCAAAAGTGTATCCGTATTAAATCCGGAATTATGACGAAGACCTCCCAATTTCTCACATAACATACCTAACGAAAGTGTTTTAAATACCTGCTCTGGTAGGTTCTTAAAAACTTTCCCTTTTAAATCTGGAATTATTTCAGCGAAAATTTTAACAATTTCATCATCATCATCATCATTTCAAATCATTTTAAATATCTTATCTTGTGGTAGGTTTACTCCTAAAAAATATTTCTTTTGTGAATTCTTAATTCCAGCTATTACAAAATTTTACACTTTATTACCTAGCATATGTGAAAGCATTTTGAAACATCTCACCCTCCAGAAGAGGTATCGCTGGCCCCGACGCGACGGGAACTAAATTATTTAAATTGTTACAATTTATAATTCTATTGAGTGTATATCGTTTAAAAAGTAATTCAGATTTTTTGATAATATTAACAATGCTAATTAAAAATTGTGTTGTTTTGTTGTATTAGAAAAGGTTTTATCTTAACACTACCTGTTTTTTTCATCAAGAAATATTTAAAAAACAACTTAATGATCCTCCTCAAAGATTTAATTAAAAATAATATTTTCGTTTCCATTCCTATGTTGAATAATAATTAGTAACAAGATAGTTCTGTTTTCGTATTCAATAAATTATCGATTTTCTGAAATTCCTATGGTTTGTTGGGAGGATATAATAAATAATTAAAACGCAGGTAGTAATACATGAATCATGAGCCTTCCTTGAAGAATAAGCGCGTACAATTCTGGAAAGTATTTTAAATAAATAAGGTGCTAATTTGTACGTAAGTAATGAAGGAGTTATTATCTGTAGGCACACGAAATTCGCTAAAGAATTACTCCGCTGGTAAAACAACTGCTTTATCAGGTATGAATAGCATTGCATGCCAAGCCGACATGCCACAACAACAATTTGTTAAAATAAAATATGAGTTGTATGACATGACAGCCATGCAAGTTTAATTCTATTAGCTTTGTGGATTCCTTAACGAGAGCATTAGGTGGAATCGCTAATTCTTCCTCGTGAGATATAAAACAGGCAGAACGGGGTAAATGGGTAAACGCCGGAAACCCACTTATAATAAACAAGTAATAGGATTGGTGGAGTAGTAAAATTGGAATTCCTGACACCTGGTGTTACCTGCCCGGTAACATGGTAGAGGAATGTTCGAACTTTTTCATTAGTCACAAAAAGTGGACTCGTTGAACTTCTTTGTTTCTCATCCGCCGCCAAGCAGTCTGTACGGACTAGCACTTTCGACCCATCTCGATGGTGATGGGCATCTGCGTTGCGCCTCCGATGAGTTGTAAAATGCAAATCGTCCCGGGGTATTGTTAACGTTAAATTATTTTTATGGCCATTACAGGTGAAATAAGTCTTAAGCGTTTGGTCGCCGCTAAAAAGCGCCCCATTGTCCGACCTAACATTTGAAGATACCCATGTAGCTGAGGAGAAATAAATCCGGGAAATATACGATTGCAGAAACCTGACGTCGACAGCCAGCTATAAAAATATTATTGTTCGCCTGTTTACTTTTTGATGAGCAAGATTTTATTGCTTGCAATTTATTTTATTAACACCGAGCTGCTACATTTTTCAATAGGGATGTTGCAAATTTGGATTACCGTCGCGTCATCCTTATTATTCCTAAATCTTTCAGGATTAGAGTGGTTTTTCGTTCTATTGTACGCAAAATCATTTTGACAAGAAGTGCCATATTGTTCGTGTATTTCAGTTCTTATGCTTCCAATAAATTGTCTCATTACCTTAGTAAAACCACAACCATAAAAATCCTCAAAGGCGAAAAGATTATGTTTAAATGTTAAATTAATGTAAGATATAACATGATGGACTTGCCTATTAGAAGATTTGTTCTTCTTTCTCCGTTACAGTTAAGAATGGGCGTTTCCTTCGTCGGGATACATTTTCAGAATTTCGTTTGAAATACTACGATAGCATCTTTCAACGTAGACTATATGAATGGCTGGTCGAAAAAACAACCTACATAAGACCTACCTTCCAAGTCTTGAGAAATATAACAAAAATTGCATAGCTATGTAGTAAACATCAGCAGAGAAATCGAAAGTGATAGCATTGTACCTTCGGTGGCTGTGCAGTGACAGGTGATTTCTATACCCAACATAGCTCGACATAGTATCAAGCGCTTCCCGCCAAAAAGTCAATTTGTCTAAGAAGTGGACTTAGATTGTTTCTACAATCAGCGATTCGTATATTCTTCTTCTTCTTCTTCTTTCTTCTTTGCAGTTAAGAAAATTAATCGTTTCCTTAAACGAAAGAAAATTTGAAAATTAATACTTCGTTCGAAATACTATGATAGCATCTTCCAACGAAGACTATATGTCATTCTTCTTCCTTCTTCTCTGCAGTTAAGAACATTAGATGTTTCCTTTGTTGAAAAAAATTTCAGAATTAAATAGTTCGTTCAAAATGCTACAATAACATCTTTCAACATAGACCATATGTTCCTCTTCTTCTTCATTCTTCTATGTAGTTATGAAGATTAGGCGTTTCCTTCATATAAAGAAAATTTTAGAATTTAATACTTTGTTCGAATGACTATGATAGCATTTTTCAACATAGACTCTGCTTCTTTCTTCTTTGCCGTTATGAAAATCAGACGTTTCCATCATCGAAAGAAAACTTTAAAATTTAATACTTAGTTTGAAATACTACTATAGTATCTTTCAACATATACTATGTGTTCCTCCTCTTCTTTTTTTTGCTTTGCAGTTAAGAAAATTAGGCATTTTCTTCATCGAGCTACAATTTCAGAATTTAATACTTCATTCGAATTACTAAGATAGCATCTTTCAATATAAACGATATCTACAATACAACTCGGTTATAATGAGACATACGGGACTCAAAATGTGTGTTCGTTATATCAATTAAAACCAATATCAAGAATAGTTTAAATAACGTGTTTATTGTGAGTGGTTATCTAAAAATCTTAAAATGGCCATTATTATCTACTTAAAAATAGCAAATAATTATATATGCCTATATGTACTTATTAATTATACTGTTTTAGTTTTTTTTAATTAATCAGTAGTTATTTTTGTGTTAAAAATATTCAATTTCTGAAATTAAGCCTAAAAGCATTTTACTCAACTATAGATTTCCTTATTACAAGAATTTGATTTAAAAACCAGGTCAATAGGTTCAATTCTGGAAAACTGTAATAAATTTAAGGATTATCTAAAGTGCATTGGTAATACTTTTTACCGTTAGGTATGAAATAGAGAAATAACTGCACAAATTGAAACACCCAGCCTAGAAAACTTCCATAAAGAATACGCCTGCTTGAATTATAACCCTTAACAGAAGGTTTTAGATAATGTTTGGTTGGAGATAAATATTTTAAAATAATACAAGCTAGAAATGTTAAAATTATTTTGTACAAGAGGTTGCTGTAGAAGTCAAATACAATACAGTAAACAATGCAAATCTTAACAAATCTAACCTTTACGTTTGCTTAAACGCTTGTTATAAGCAGGATTTCGTTAGAAGTAAATATTTTCCAAGTAACACAAAACTAAATGTATGTTAATGTTTGCTCTTTACTTCCAGTACTACAGAGATCGCAGTTAACGTAAAATACAATACTGTAAACAAGGCAACTCTTCAATGCGGATATTGTTGGAAGTTTTCAGAAGATGTGGTGGACTACTAATTATTTCAAATAACTGTAGGTGGACTGCTTCGAGAAAGAAGAAATTTACGGAGAAACAATGGCAAATGGCGACCATCAGTAGATACTCTACTTCCACAACAGTTACATTTCTGGGGAATTGTCCTTTAATAAGCAGCATAATGATGATAATGCTTCAAGATTAAGTTTCTTTACGGACGAGGCTGGTTTCGTAGAGCAGGTTTTGTAGATTTCCAGAACATGGTAATTTGGAATGCGAAAAATGAAGCAATTATTTAATCTCCTTTACACCCTAAAAATATAGGTATCTCAGCAGCCATCAATGCAATGAGAGTAATTACCTCTATATCCTTTAAATGTAAGAAATTGTTTTATTCAGAATCAAGTGTATATTAACTTATTTGTATTATAAGGTAACATCATATGTAATGTTGCCACAATGAAGTTATTCGTCTTTAAGTACCGCTATCTGTCACATGTTCACTACTATCATGGCCTCTCATACCTTTGAATGAAGGAAATAATCACCTTAACGGTATTCATGTTCTTCACATTATGAAGGTTATTAGAAATTACCCAATATTCGAAGTATTTCACATATATTTATCTCTTCTTTAAAATTCCATTTATATGAGCTAGAACATACTTCCCAATCGTCTTCCTACCACGGCTATGCGAATTATTATTAATAGTGGTCTTCCTGATGCTTCCGGTGTATAAGGGTTTCCACTTTTTGGGCGTGATACCAGTTGCCTAACTATTTGCCAATTTGGCTATCAGTACTGTAGAAATAATTTTGCACACCTCGGTGACATGGATGCATTCCACCCCGCGGCACGGCCCGTTCTGGTTCATTACCAAGAGACGTGGAGAGAATTGGCTGTAAATCTCTGCTGTGATCGCGAGATGAACCGCGACCAGGTGTGATGTGGGCGTTCCTACCGGCGAGCCGAATCTCTTTTTGGTTGCCGCTCAGAACTGTGATATCAGTTCTAATCGTCATAAATGCGTCTGTATTGTGGAGTCTGTAGCGGAGGCCTAGAACCACTTTCCTGCTGAACAACGAGGTGAGAAAATAGAGCCTATTTGAGATGGTGAAGGTGAAAACAAGTTATAGAGGGAAAAAGGAAATGCAGGTGGTTAACTAATAGCAATTTGTGTTCTAAATGAAGTAATATTTTTTATGGGATCTCAATGAGATAGATAATAGAAAAAGAAACAGAAATATTAGAAAAATAGCAAACAAACGAAATTAAAAAAGCGATAACTAAAAGGAAAACCAAATTATTCTTTGGAATAAACTTTATCCCTATAAGTATAATATGTGTAGAAATTTAGCCAAATTATTTTTTGGAATAAACTTTATCCACATACTAAGTGTAGAAATTTAGTTCCACAGTAGATTGAAATTAAAAATAATTTTCTATATTAAAACTCCCTACAATAATTATTGTATTTAAAACATTTCTTATTTTAAATCCACAACAATTTACAAAACTGACAAGTGCCAGTGCAATTTTATGGAATAAAATTTATCTTAATACAAGGTGTGTCGAAATTTAGTTCCACGGTAATTTGACAATAAAAATAATGTTCTATAATTTTTTTATATAAGTGGTGCCATAGAAACACATTAAATCCACAGCAATTAAGAAAGCCAATATAATTGTTTGAAATGAAATTTATTCTAACACAAGGTGTGTAGAAATTTAGTTCCACAGTACGGAAATTAAAAATAATTTTCTATATTGAAACTTTTTACAATAATTATTGTATTTGAAACATTTATTCATATTAAATCCACAGCAATTCAGAAAAATAATAGGATTTTCTAGAATAAAATTTATTCCAACGCAGGGTGTGTAGAAATTTAATTTCCATAAATAATAAAAACACTTTTCGATAATATATTGTTTATAATATTTATTGTAAGTATGTAAGTATAAAATCATGGTTCAGTGAACTTATTATTTAGCCCATACCCATGCATTTTACCTGTAATAAAAGTTTCCTAGAGCTTTGAAATTTTTTTTATGCCTCAAATATTATAAATTGGGTGTTTAAAAATGTAAAACCATACCTGTAATCTTACAGCTAGTAAAATTTGCAATTTTAACACGTATGAACATAATAAATATTTTTATCGATACATACTTAAATATATACTATAGGTGGTTCACGGGAGAGTATCATTCGAATAATAGGGTTCAGAGGTGCCTGTTTGGCATGTTTGGTATTTTATTCTACTGAACTTTTATATAAAAGAAATCTGCACGAAAACAACAAAATCTTATTTAATAATAGCAAAGCTTAAGCATTTAAATATTTTATTACTACCTTTGTTGAACGAACTTTACCTAAATCATAAACTGTCAGGCATATCAAATAGGCATCAAATATTCATAATACCGTCAATAGAAATTCAGATAGATTTTGCAGTACTTTGTGACATAGGGGCCGCCGTGGAGCAGTGCGGATACGCGTTGCCACTCGAGGTCATAGCGAAATGTGGTCGATCGGCTGGGGTGTTCGAATCCCGCTGGGGCGACAGTATTTCGCTTAGTTAAGTTTCGGGTACATGTTGCATGAATGTTTAGTGTGCAAGGGACGCCCACACTCCCCTGAAGTAATGCGAAAGCGGTTCGGGGGAGGATGGTAGTATGAATGAATGAAAAAAAGTACTTTGTGACATGTATTTTGGGTTGCCTATTTTTAGAATAGTAGGTAGTAGTAGTAGTAGTAGTAGGTAGTAAATAATATATTGTTTTTGTATTCATTACCATATACTTATAGTTCCATAGGTTCAAACGAAGCATAATACAAAAAAATTGTAACAGTTAATATAAAAATACAATGTACAATACAATCTGCAACTTAATATTTTCGGTTCCTGAAGTCAAAATGTACTATACTTATAACAAATTGTTTACTGTAGTAAAACTTCAAATACCGTGTATATTATCAGCACAAATACCTTTTTGCGCTTAAAATTGTAGAAAAACCATAACCATTATCTACTATGTATTTAAGAATCAAAGTAATATATGTATATATATACGTACCTTACATCTGATACTAAGCCCGGTACATAAGTCGGGCACTCAGACGCCCGGGCGAAATACTATAGCTAGCAGTGTGTGAATTGCGTATAAATGTTGAATACTACTGTCGGCAACAAGGCAACCTCAGAGGGGTAACTTTTTTTAAAATAAGCATCAAAATATATTTTACAGTTTTTACGAAGCCCTTCATATAAACCCCCTATTAGGAGCCCTTCTGTATAATACAAATATACTGTCCCGCACATGCGATGCCCTCCAGTGTTGCCCATATGTTGTTATCGTCTACGTGCTTTTACAATGCCGTCTGCTCCAAAACTACTTCATCAGCTGAATCAACTATTTTCAACTACAGTACGATAAATGAGAAGTTCAAACGTTCCCATTCTCATTTCAGAGAGTTCCATTAGGAATTGTGGTTCTGACCATTACGACATATTACAGCATATTTATTTCAAATTGTTTTAAATCTGCAATAGTGCAATAAAGATCAAAATCTTTGACAAAAAAAAATGGTCAATTTATAAAAATGTAGCTATTTCAATATGTTCTAAGACAAGAATTATTACTATAAGGTCTTGAAAATGTGCAGTAATATAGGTAGTCAAAAATATACTATTTTAGTGCAATTTTTTCTAGGCCGGTAAATATTACGAAGAGTGGATATGCTAATCACGAAGCTCTATAATAATTCTATAAAACAGGTTATTTTATTGACTTATGGTCAAATCTAAGGTCTTAGTTCTATCTATATGCAGAGACAGTTAAAAGTATGGAGACACCGATTTGCTGTCGTTAATATTCATTTTATAAGAAAATGTTCAATACGAATCTTTTTATGAAATTTTTATCTACATATTGGTATACACGAAAAATGTTGTTATTCAATTGTTTTTGAGTTATAACTTTACGCGATATTTTTTTAAATGGCAACCTATTAAAGATATACTACTATTCGACAGAGAATTTTTTTCTCTTTATAATGGTATAAAAATTTGTTGCGTTTGCATAACATTTCTGCGAGAAAATGCCGGTTAAAGTTAAAGTATTTACAATTCATTTACTTCCCGATTCGTAAACAATACAGCCATGATAAACAAAAGCAAAGCGATAAACAAAGGCGAGCGAGTTTAATATTTTAATTTTATGAAAAATTATTTGCAATAATGTTGTCGGTCAAAATCTTATTGTTAGAAAGAAATTAATAACTAAATTAAACAACGACAAAAAAATACAATGATGTAACAAACTACAAAAACATTAACAAAAAAATGCATAAATAAATACGAACAAACACTTAATTCTAGTGAATTAAATGTTCAAACTGTCCTCCATTTACAATTTGACAATGACCCAATCGATTTACAAAACCCCGAAGAGAATTTTCTAAGAATTCACGGGGAATTTCCTCCATCGTTCTGGTAATTCGGATTCTTAAATCTTCTATGTTATTAGGGCTATCTTTATAAACTTTGTTTTTTACGTATCCCTAAAGAAAAAATCTAAATGACTTTAATCCGGCGAACGGGCTGGCCACTCAATGTTTCCTCCTCCCCTACAAGCAGGTATAATTTGATGTAGTAATAACTGCAAATACAGAGCCGAAGTTAAATTGCTATCAATGAAAAAGGGACCGATAATATGACCCCCTAGAATGCCCGCCCAAACATTAACCTCTTGAGGATACTGCGTATGGTGTTTCAAAAACCAATCAGGATTTTCCGATGACCAGTGTCTGCAATTATGTCTGTTTATTTCACCATTGAGGCAAAACGTAGCTTCTTCAGAGACAACAATATTGTTGCCAAGATTTTTATTATTATTGCAAATATTTGACATTTCCTCACAAAATTGGAGTCTCCTATCAAAATCATCCTCCATCAACTCATCTACAAGGTGTACCTTATAGGGTTTACGCTTTCCACTTTTTAAAATTGAAACGACCGAAAACTGTGAAATATTGAGATTGACCATTAATTGCCTGGTTGGTAAGTGGGGATCTTCACATACAGCCAATGAAACATCCAGTTTTTTATCATCACTTGTCCATGGTCTAGGTCTACCACTCTTTGGTAAATTTTTAACGCTACCCATTTGTTCAAAACGTTGTAAAGTTTTACCAAGAACAGATTTAGAAATGGGATTTCTATTTGGATGCGTATCATTAAATAAATTAGAAACATCTTGTAAACTTCTACGTCTATCTCGATAACCCAGCATCATAAGTATTTCAATTCTTTCAAGTTCACTTAAACTCGCTATTGCTAATGCCAACAGAAATAAATTGCACAAAATTGAAAAATGTGTTGTGAACAAACAAATTCAGCCTTAGTGATATCGCCTTTGTTTATCGCTTCGCTTTTGTTTATCATGGCTGCATCGGGAAGTTAATTAATTGTAAATACATAGGTACTTTAACTTTAATCGGCATTTTCTCGAAGAAATGTTATGCAAACCCAATAATTAATTACACCATTAAAAGAGAAAAAATTTTTCTATCGAATAGTGGTATAACATTAATAGGTCGCCATTTAAAAAAATATAGCGTAAAGTCATAACTCAAAAACAATTGAATAACAAAATTTTTCGTGTATATCAATATATAGATAAAAATTTCATAAAAACCTTTTATATTGAACATTTTCTTATAAAATGAATATTAACGACAGCAAATCGGTGTCGCCATACTTTTAACTCTCTTTGTATATGTAAACACTACAAATTTATACACCTACGTACAACAAGCTCTTATGTTTTATGCTACGAGGCTTGTTCAACTGAAACCTATCTTTGATCAACTTAGCTTTGAAAACAAATACAATAATTCAATTGACGTTTGTAATGTTAGTAGTGTTTGTAAGCAATACATTAATAAATTTCTGGCGTTTGAAATGGATTCTGACTTTTCAAAGTTCGATTTTGAAATGACGTTTGTTGAAAATCTGTCCAAGTTTGATCAGCGTGCGATACTACAATTTTTATGCCCTGAGGGTATGCAGCCATTGCAGAATCATACGCGAATGCAAGCAGTGTATGGAAGTGCATGTATTACGTACCCAACTGTGAAGGAATGGTGCCGAACATTTAAGAATGGAAGAAACGGGACTGTGGATGAGCCGCGACCAGGTGCACGGTGTACTGCATTAACAGAAAACAATATGGCATGTGTGGAAGGCCTTATTAGAGAAAATCGTCGAATTTCATTTAGAGAAATTGCAGAAATTGTTGGTACGGGTGTAGGATCTGCCCATAGTATTGTTCGTCATCATGGGTTACAGAAAAGTTTGTTCGCAATGGATTCCTCGTCTCTTGTCTAAAACAAAAATACTTGCGAATGGGCTTATCTGTGCAACACCTGATAGACCATAGGCAAAATGGTGATGTCTTTCTTCTGTCAATAATTGCTGGTGACGAAATTTGGTACCATTACTACGAGCCATCCAGCAGATTATCGTCGATGCAGTGAAAACATTCAAGTTCACCACCACCGAAGAAGTTTAAAGCGCAACCTACTGCAGGTAAGGTGATGTTAACAGTTTTTTTCGAACACGAAGGACCCCTGTTGATAGAGTTTAAGGAACCTGGAGCAAATGTTAATGCAAATCTGTACAATGAAACTTTGAATAAGCTTCATCAAGCAATAAGACGGAAACGTCCAGGAGAACTTACGCATGGGGTCATTTTGCTGCACGACAATGCTAGTCGTCATGTTGCTACTGTGGTGAAAGAAATCGAGAGTTTTAGAGCATCCACCCTATAGCCCGGATCTATCGCCTTGCGATTTCCATATTTTTGGACCGTTGAAAAGGGCATTAGAAGGTCGGCACTTTGAGTCTGATACAGAAGTACAGATAG